>CAUYQU010071650.1:0-13174 GCA_963574635.1 Cheracebus regulus | reverse complement strand
TCACAGGTTTAAATAAAATATTGGTTGGCTGCTTATTTGTTATTTTCATCCCCTATTCCTTCCTGTCTCCATTGTTAAACACAATTATTGGCATAAAAGAGGTTTTTAATACCCATTTATAGACTGTATTCTAGCCAATACAGTAATAAAACAAGAATAATAAAACAAGAATCCCATTCTCTCTCCCTCTTTCTCTTCCTCTTTCTTTCTATCTTTCATTCTTTTTTTCTTTCTTTTGCTGTTTCTTTCTTTCTCCTTTTCTCTCTTTTTCTAAAAAAAAAAAAAGTATGTTTCTATAACATGTAAACATTATATTTTTGGTAATATGATGGCTGCAACTCAGCAAATTAGATAGTCTTTGTAACATAATCATCAGTTTGATTTACTTCAGTGCTCTTCTTTTCCCGCTGCTAAGTCTTGAGGTCATGTCCAAGTGAATGAAACAGTGACTCTACCGATTCACTATCAAAAGGCGCAGGTGTGGCCTATGCACAGGAGGTACAGTCTCACCTTCCCTTTTCATCTACCCAGCAGGGAGTAAAAAGGAGGCCTGAGGAATAAAGTACACAAAGCCGGCCTCCCTCATACACATCTCATTTGGATACGCACAACCAGCAGATTCTTGGTGCCGGAAATAGAAGCTCCTTTTTTCAGATAAGAAAACTGAAGTTGAAAAGGGGTTCCGGGCCAGGCTCAGTGGTTCACGCCTGTAATCCCAGCACTTTGGGAGGCTGAGATGGGCAGATCACTTGAGGTGAGCAGTTCACGATCAGCCTGGCCAACACAGTGAAACCCCGGCTCTACTGAAAAGACAAAAAGATTAGCTGGGCATGGCGGTGCACACCTGTAATCCCAGTTGCTCAAGCTGAGGCAGGAGAATCACTTGAACGCAGGAGGCGGGGCAGCAGCGAGCTGAGATCATGCCGCTGCTCTCCAGCCTGAGTAACAGGAGCGAAACTCTACCTCCAAAAAAAGAGAAGAAAAGACGTTCCATGGCACAGACTAATTAACTGCCAGATTTCATGTCTGCACCTACCTCTTCCTGCTTCTAAGAAGACTCAAGAGGCTCCTTTTGTGGGGAAGGAGGTACCTTGTTTATTGCTTAATATGTCTTACTTTTATAAATAATTATATTAATAATCTTAGCTTTAAGGTAAAATTGATACACAATAAACTGTACATATTTAAAAATTACAATTTGATAAGGGTTGACATGTGAATACATCTGTGAAACATCACCACAATCATGATAATGAACATCTCCATTGTCCTTAAAGGTTCCCTTGTGTCTGTCACCTCTCCCTCCGAACCCTCTACCCCAGTACCCAGAAAATTGTTGTTCTTTCTTTCACTATGAATT
Source organism: Cheracebus regulus (assembly GCA_963574635.1). NCBI lineage: Eukaryota > Metazoa > Chordata > Mammalia > Primates > Pitheciidae > Cheracebus > Cheracebus regulus. Next base: position 11,814 of record CAUYQU010071650.1, on the reverse strand, counting down.
AGTATATATGATAAATTGGTTTTCAAGAATTTTGTATAAATGGAATCACAGAGAACGTACTCTTTTTGTCTGGCTTCTTCATCCACACTACACAGTGTGTCAACAGCACATTCCTTTGGATTGCTTAGTACGGCCCCAAGGATTTGTGCTTTGCTAGCTCTTCCCTGTGAAGCTATGGCAGTATGGGGTGATAGAGGAAGACAGAAAGGCTAGACAAGAGAGAATGGACTTGCTTTTTCTATTTTGCTTCCTGTCTTCATCCATAATACCAATTTCTAACTCCCACGTGGGAGAGGGTAACATCAGAACTCTCAAACAATAAGCTAATGCCTTAAATTCCATGACTACTCTAAACAGTATTATAGTTCCTTCAACTAAAAGAAACTTAAATGGTAGAGAAATTAAAAATGACGAAATGTGTTGCCTATTTCTTCCAGTCTAGATAAAGATACGCTTAGTCTGAAAGCAGAGAAGGAAGAAAATATACCATTGATAGGGCAGGCCCTCTTTGCTTTATAAGCTCCAAATGCTAAAAGTCTGGTAATGTGGACTCCAGTAGGGTTAAAACAAAAATAAACCAACCAAACAAAAGGCCCAAGTTCCAGAAGCCAATCTTAGGTTCATAAAAACAGAGACTGCTAAGTCAGAGATTCCACAGGAGATGAGATTGGAACCCAGAAGACACCTCACTCCCACCCCCACAGTTCTCCTTTCCCAAGCACAGCTAAGCAAGCCCTTGCCTAACAAAGACAAAAGAGTTAATTGTGAAAACGCAGCTGAGATGTAGCCTAAAGACAAGGGACAAGCTGAGGCCAAAACAGGGTACTGGCCTTTCAATTAAGGTCCTGGAGTTTAGGCGGGGGCTTCTTGCGATAACAGAGAAATTCCCAGGTGAAGAAAGGATGACCAAGCAAGTTCTCTGGCTATGGTTACTGTAAGTGGAACTGACCATAACCAAACAGACTAATACTCCACTTAGACCACTTAAGGGAGCTGATTTGCCAAAGAAACCACAAAAACCTGCTGAAAGTCTATGTCAATGATTCCTACACCAGAGAATTCATCGAATGCTCTGGGAGTTCATGTTGAAGCACAGATTGTTGGATTCCCTGTTCTCATACAGGAAGTCTGTGGTGACACCCCAAAATTTGCCATTCAAATGATGTTAATGCTTCTGGTCCCTGGACCATGCTGAGAACCACTGTTCCAAGGCAACCTGAGATCTCTCCTGCCCAACCTTGCATTAACTGAGAGAGAACTGCTCAAAGTTGCAGTTCCCAAATGAATGATCCTTCTCAAAAGCCACTCCAGATGTGGCATTAAAAAACAAGGAAAGGGGAGTGATTCTTAGAGCTAAAAATCACTTGCTATCAAATATGCTAAGAAATTAAATTCCTATTAAGTATAGGGAGTGTTTAGCATTCCTGGATTATGAAAGAATGACCAATGTGTTCTTTTCTATTATTTTCCCTTTAAAATGAGACTTTTCATTGTAATCATCCTGTTCTTCCTCCAGTATTATGAATAGACATACATGAGTTACTTTTTAGTTATAGGTTGCAAGACCATAAAGAGCTATACTATATCCCACAGAGAGGGGTATATATCACCCAGATATACAGTCTGTATCATCTAAGATCCTGATCTTGGAATTGAATGAGACTTTGAGTATCCTTCTTCAGAGAAATGGTGAGGACATTTTGTTTAAGAGCAAATTTTAGTAAAGAACATGTATAGGAAGAAGGATGTGCATGAATGTCAGGGAGCAAAAGGAGTGAACTACAGTGCATGTTGCTACCCAGGAATTACCCCCATTCCCTTTCCAAAAGAATACCGATTTTGTTCAGGAATCAACTCTTTTATGCAGTCAGTAAAGCTCATGAAATACTAACCCTAGGACCAGTTCTAGAATACAGCATGGCTAATCAAAGGGTAATCCCTTTTCATTTTCCAATAAATGGTTTAATAAATGTATTAAAATAAATACATCAGGAACTCAGACCTAAGCCAATCAGAATGCAGCATTAACATGGAAATTGGGATTCATTCAGAAATGTGCCTAAGATAAAAATTTGTATCAATGAAATGTGCTAGGGATTCTGGGGAAAATACTGCTTTGCTTTTAAAATACTGACCTTTTCTTTTAGAGATTGAGACAAAAATGCGGTAAAGCCACTGGATTAAGGTACACCTCTTACCTTCAATTTATGTCACTATATTTCATTATTTATGATATGCCATTGAAATATATACATCTAAATAACAACTGTACCTACTAAAAGCAACAAAGAATCAAATAAGTGCTGCCAAAACAATTTTATATCTTATAATCTGAACAATTTCCTTTTATTTTTTTAGAGACAGGGTCTCACTCTGTCACCCAGGCTGGAACACAGTGGTGTGATCATAGCTCACTGCACCCTTGAACTCTTAGGCCTAAGCTAACTTCCTGCCTCAGTTTCCCAAGTAGCTGGGAATACAGGCTCGTACCACCACACCTGGCCAATTTATTTTCATTTTTATTTTTTTAGTGGAGACAGGGTCTCACTATGTTATCCAGGCTAACAATTTGCTTTGTATTTGCAATCTTTCTAGGTGCGAACTTTGGGAAATCCTCTTTACTGGATCATTTGAGAGTTATAAGATAAATAGACAGTCCCTGCCTTCAAACTAGAAAAGTGCAAAAGTAATTGCGATTTTTGCATTGTTGGAATTTGCCGTTTGATACTGGAATACATTCTTACATAAATGTGGTTATGTTATAAATCATTTTAACGGGCACTTCTCGCTTTACATTTTTTTGCTAATGACCTATTACTTGCTGCTTATGTTTATCTTAGACTATGGAAATGACGATAGACATAAAGTAAATCTGGGCAATCTTCTTATTCGAGTTCCAACTGGGTCTTAAAGCAGCCAAGACAATTCAGAACATCAACAACACATCTGGCCCAGGAACTGCTAATGAACACACGGTGCAGTGACAGTTCAAGAGGTGTTGCAAAGGAGAGGAGAACCTTGAAGATGAGGAGCGTAGTGGCTGGCAATTGGAAATTGACAATGACAAACTGAGGATCATCGAAGCTGATCCTCTTACAAGTACATATGAAAATGCCAAAGAACTCAACGTCGACCACTCTATGATCATTCAGCATTTGAAGCAAATTGGAAAGGTGAAAAAGCTCGACAAGTGGGTGCATCATGAGCTGACCGAAAATTAAAAAAATCATTGTGTCATCTTGGCTTATTCTATGCAACAACAACAAGCCATTTCTTGATCAGATTGTGATGTGTGACAGAAAGCAGACTGTATACAACAACTGATGATGAGCAGTTCAGTGGCTGGACTGAGAAGCTACAAAACACTTCCCAAAGCCAAATTTGCACCAAAAAAAGGTCATGGTTACTGTCTGGTGGTCTGCCGCTCATCTGATCCACTACAGCTTTCTGAATCCTGGCAAAACCACTACCTCTGAGAAGTCTGCTCAGCAAATCAGTAAGATGCACTGAAAACTGCAAGGCCCGGAGCTGCTGGTCAACAGAAAGGGCCCAATTCTCCATGACACCCAGCCTCACACCAAACAACCAACACTTCAAACGCTGAACAAATCAGGATATGAAGTTTGGCCTCATCTGCCACATTCGCCTAACCTCTGGCCAACCAACAACCACTTCTTCAAGTATCTTGACAACTTGTTTCAGGGAAAATGCTTCCACAACCAGCAGGATGCAGAAAATACTTTCCAACAGTTCATCAAATCCTGAAGCACAGATTTTTAAGCTGTGGGAATAAACGCACTTACTTCTCGTTGGCGAAAATGTGTTGATTGTAATGGTTCCTATATTGATTAATAAAGATGTGTCTGAACCTAGTTATTATGATTTAAAATTTATGATCTGAAACCGTAATTACTTATACACCAACCTAATATTATAGGGTGGACATAATATAGAGACTGTATAAAATAGATTCTACAGAGAACCTGTTAGACTTCCAAATTCTGGATTTTGCTAAGACTCAAAAATAAGGAAAAAAAAAATCAAAGTTTGAAAAAAACGTAAAAACATACATTTGTCTAGTTCAACCTTTTCATTTTACATGTAAGAAATGAAAACCAAGTGATTCAGCTAATTAATCTGAAGAAACAAAGCCCAAATCTTTCTGAATGCAGTTTAATACTTCCACACCAATAGTTCTCAACTGTTTTCCTGGCCAAAGACAACACTGAGATATGCCCAGTCCTGTGAACAGCAGTAATTCTTGATAGGAGAGGAGAGAAGGAGGGATGGGAGGTAAAAAGGAGACATGCAGGGGCACACGGGAGGGAAGAAGGGGTAGAGAAGAGAGAAGCAGGACTTGCGGGGTGCAGTGTAGAACATTGCCCATGCTATTGGGGGAGACAACCGCGTCTACTGTGGTCTTATTACTTTAGACGTTAAATGTAACTTTCCATTAGTTCGTATTAGATTTTTTAATTTGGCCCCAAAATATATCATTCTAAAATTTCTTTAAAAATATATTTCTGGAACATATCATACAAATTCTTTACCTGAGGAATCAGAGTGTAGTGAATCATCTTGAATAGTATCTCGTATTACTGTTCTCGACTTCATACAACCATTGTAAAGCACTATAAAGATAGAGGACAAAACATACTGTTGCATTTCTGTTTTTAATTTCATTAATTTATCGGTTTGAAGAAAGGGAAAAGAGGGTCATACATCTACTATCAATTTATTTTGTTTTGATAGCTATTCTAAATTTAGGTTCACAAAAAGTTCAGCTATGATCATGTAACTGGTAGTAAATAACCCATATTAAAGTAAGTAACAGGCTGGGCATGGTGGCTCACACCTGTAATCCTAGCACTTTGGGAGGCCATGGCGGATGGGTTACTTGAGGCCAGGAGTTCAAGACCAGCCTTGGGCAACACAGTGAAACCCCGTCTCTACTAAAAATACAAAAATTAGTCAGCTGTGCTGGCACATGCCTATAATCCTAGCTACTCAGGAGGCTGAGGCACAAGAATCGCCTGAACCTGGGAGCCTTAAAAAATGAAATCCGACATGTTACGCAATAGACAATTCTTGAGAACATTATGCGAGGTGAAAAAACCCAGTCAAAAAATGACAAATACTATATGATTCTCCTTATACGAGGTACCTAGGGTAGCCATTAAGTTCATAGAGAGTAGAATGGTGAGGCTGCAGGGAACGGGGAGTTATTGTTTAATGAGTATAGACTTTTAGGTTGGGAAGAGGGAAAAGTTCGGGAGATGGATAGTGGTGATGGTTGTATAACAACACGAAGGTACTTAATGCCACTTAACCACTTAAAAATGGTTACAATGTCAACTTTATGTAATGTTTACCGCAACAACAACAAAAGACTGGCTAATGTGTCATAAAAGCTTCCAAGAGGAAAATAAAATTCTACGGACAATTCCAAGAGTTCACCAATTACCTAAAGATCATCAAGGAAACCCAAGTCATAAATACCTGCTAAATTTCAACATAGATATTGAAACAGAGCCAAGCACAGTGGCTCATGTCTGTAATTCCAGCACTTTGAGAGGCTGAGGCAGGTAGATCACATGAGATCTGGAGTTGGAGACCAGCCTGGCCAACATGGCAAAACCCTGTGTCTACTAAAAACACAAAAATTAGCCAGGCATGGTGGTGCATGCCTAAATTCCCAGCTACTTGGGAGGCTGAGGCACAAGAATTGCTTGAACCAAGGAGGTGGAAGTTGCAGTGAGCCGAGATTGTGCCACTGGACACCAGCCTGGTGACAAAGTGAGACTCTGTCTCAAAAATAAATAATAATAATAAAACAGGCATCACAGTACTATTTATAGAAATTGGTTTTGTGTTATCTCCATGATGACTGCCAACTAAATCCCATGCCTAAATATAATAAAAGTTTATTAAAACAGCAGAAATTGTTCTCCCTACTCTGAAGTTATCTTTCCCACACAAAATAAAGCAACAGCAATTCCACATTTGTTGTTGATATTTCATCACTGTTTTCAGACAGAACAAGAGATCTGCTGCCTACACACCATTTCTCAGCATCAACACCCATTTTCTTATGCAATTTTAAATTCTCTTGGCAAGTTAAAGACATTTTTTCCAACCACAAACAAAAACTTCTTTTGATACTCTAAGTGAACGTTCAAGGAAATGTTCCCAATTTTAAAAAGACTATTTAAAACAATAACATAGAAGCATATCAACAATCTTAAGAAACTGTAAGTGGTAATTCAATGAAAACCTCAGTTCTAGATATAAGACGTATAAGACTTTATACTACACTCGTTGACAAATCACCTATCTTTATGTCTTCCATTTGGAACTTTGCAAATGTTAAAAGAAAACAGAATGTTAAAAAAGGTAGAATCACATCACTGAGTCTTCCCTGCAACTCCACAGACCCTTTTTTATGTTTAAAACATCACTTTGTAATAGCCCTTGATAAGGAAAAGTGTTTAGCTTCAATTGTTCGTCTCTAAAGAGTTATAGAAACTAGCTTGACTAGCAACTTTTAGCCTAAAAACCTTAAAACTTAGTGCATACTTTTAATATCTCATAAGTAAAGGTTTCTTTATTATTGTTAAAAAAAATTGTAACAGAGACAATCACAAAGATAAACAATAACAGCTGAGAAGATATATAGCATTTATAGGGCAGTACCAGGCACTGTTATAAGCACTTCACATATATTTAGCTAATCCTGAAAACCGCCCCACATGGGAAGTACTACTATTTCTCATTTTATAGAGACGAATCCAAGGAATGGAGAGGTAAGGTTATTTGCCAAATATCAAAAACATCATACAGCTGGTTAAGTGGCAGAGTCCAGACAGTCTGGCTCCAACATCCATGCTCTAAACCATTACACATACTACCTGCCATAACATCTTGGGAAAATAAATATGATTTTGATAACGCTGAACAAGCTCTTTAATAATAACATCACATAAAATATATCAGTTGTCCTTTTGATCACAGTATTGTGGTTTTATCTGCTTGTTTTTAACTACAAGCCACTGTGCTAGAAGAGTGTGACGCCCAGGATTAGATACACTAATGAAATTAAGATTTTTGGTAATGTCCATGACCAAGGAGAAAGTAAGTCACAGAGATCAATGGCCAATTGTCTTGTCTTTTGATAATTTTGTAACAATTTTGTGACCAATATACAAGTATAAAAACAAAGCCGACAGGACTGGTAGCTTGCTCACCAAAAAAGAAATACATAAACCTATAAGGAAATAAAAAGTGCAGGGGATTAATTAGAATATTTATAAACAGGCATCCAGTTGAGATTTTCAACATATAACCTTCAAGATGTTGAGGTATAGGTAAATCATCCAAAAATAATCAGAGGTTGGAGGAAGGACAGAGTTCATGATGAGTATGACTCACGAACATCTCACAGCAAAACACAAACCACCAGACATTTATCTATTAAAAACAAAATACAGTGAGTCTGGCACCAGCCTACAAAGCAAGAAATACCATGTGCGAGTCAGACACTCGTGTGCCATTTACAAATAAAAGGAGATAGGCGCATGACACGTGATGACTTCTAAACTTGACCTTCTCTAAAGTACACAGTTCCATTTATAACTTCCAAAAAAATTTCAAAACACATGAAAATAGCAAGTTTCACAAGAAAAGCATGACAGGAAACCTAAAAAGATGCTTTATAAGTCAGAAGATAAAACTATTATGATAAGAATGACTATATTTAGAGAGGAAAAAAATAAAGAAGATTTTTGTGACACTGATTGTATTTTTAAGTGGGCTCCCCTCCTCCCTGTAGTAACATGAACCCAATGAAGCCAACCATTGTCTTGTTAAGACACCTAGGTTGAGCCTATGAGAGTAGAAAACTGGCTTCTGCTTAGATAAACTGTTCCTCCAAACTCCAGTTTCCACTACAAAGGAGAAAAGCTGTACTTGGACTAAAGATTGCTACATCTATTTAAGCACGGTTCTGTTTGAAAAGGACATGATATAATCACATGTAGCAGGAATATTTATGGGACCAAATTCAGCTTGTGAGTAAAGAGAAAGCAGCTAATCTCCCAAATATGTAATCTAATAATCTCCCCAAAATGATCTACTAAGAAACAGAATGGAGAGGAGATACAAATCCAACAAAGAAATGCCTTAATAAGACTACAAGGGTCTTGGGGACCTGTCTGAGTAGCATGCCCATATTTGAAATCTGGCAATAATTTACTAAGTTACAACTAATAATTAACTTCGTTAATATCAGTAAACTGAGACCATTTAAAATGCTATAATTATACTCATATTGTTAGCAACCATTTTTAAAGTATTTACGGTAAATACGGTCTGTGACAAGCACTGCCAAGAAGAATCAAACCATACTTCAAAAGTTTATGAGAGCTGTTGTAAAAGCGCAGTGTGTGACATAGTGTCATTATTAGTACTTTAAAAATAAAGTACAAAAACCCCACCAAACCCCACAAAAGTTTCTAAACATTTACCTTCCATTTCTATCTACATCTTATCTTTGACCCACAACAGTCTTTCACAAACCAGCACAGTCCACATTCCGAACAGAACTGAGCAGAAGTGATTTACAGCTTATGTGCTCATCTTCTCACTTCTAACCCCTAAGAACCCTACAGTCTCAACAGAACCCACTATAAAAACCTCAGGGTTACTAAGGCAAATTCAAATTACGTCATTTAAATGGTATTTTCAACACACAATTACAGGGTGGGCATATACAGTATGTCTGGGGAATACAAAAGTCATTAAACTGCAGAGGATGACCCAAAAGGAGAGAATGGAAAGGAACAAAGAAAAAAGGAAGAACCAGAGAGGAGCTACCTGGAATGTAAGGGAAAGAGTTAAAGATGGCAGAGGTAATCCCTCATTTCAGATAATACCAAGAAGTCAGGATTCGGCACATGCTTTCTCCAGCCTACTCGTGAGAAGAAATGGTAGGAAATAGCAGAAGTAGAAATAAGACTTTAACATGAACTACTAATTAACTACAACTGATCTGCTATAAGTTGTAGTTATCTTACAGTTATCTTGCTTCTTGTTCCTAATTATCACAAACATGCCATTTGAACAAGAATTTTTTAAATAGAAATGAGCAAATCACGGCACTTCTATATGGATATCTCTAATAAAAATGTTATACTTGTATAAGCCTCTTAACAAGAGACTGGAATATGGCCTCCATAATCCTGACTCCTGGAATTATGCCCTTGTGGAATCCCTTCCCGCTACAGGTAGGTAGGATCTGTAACTTGCTTCTAACCAGTTAAGTATGGTAAAGGTGACAGATGTCACTTGGATGATGAAATTATGTAACATTATAACATCCATCTAGCCAGGAAACTCTCTCCTTTGCTGGCTTTCAAGAAGCTGCCATGTTTTAGGCTGCCCTATGGAGCAGGGCACATGGCAAGAAACTAAGGCTGGCCTCTCTATTAATAGCCAAAAAGAGACCGAGGCCCACAATAGCCTGTAAAGAACCAAATGCTCCCAACAACCATGTGAACTTGGAAGAATCTCCTTCCCCAGTCAAACCTTCAGGTGAGACTCTAGCTCCTGCAGACATCTTGACTGCAGTCTGGCAGAGGACCCTAAATTGTGCCCAAGCTCTTGACTCACAGATGCTGTGAGATAATAAATGTGTGCTGTTTCAGGCAGCAATGTTTGCAGTAACACTCTTATACATCAATAGATAACTAATACTGGGCCTTTAGACTTGTCAAACCAGTCTACTAATATGATTACTTGTGGCTCAGAAGAACACCGTCCTCTTCAGAAGTTCAAGAGGCTTCATATTCTTCTAGCTGCACCACAGACTAGACAGCCGGAAGCAGTAGTAAGAGTAGAAGCAGCAGCAGAAGCAGCAGCAAGACACAACACCTGTGGTTGTTCTATCCATGCTTGAATTGACACACACCTTTGGTTGTTCCATCTATGCTTGAATTGACACACCTGTGGTTGTTCTATCCATGCTTGAATTGACACATACCTTTGGTTGTTCTATCCATGCTTGAATCGACACATACCTTTGGTTGTTCTATCCATGCTTGAATTGACACACCACCTGTGGTTGTTCTATCCATGCTTGAATCGACACACACCTTTGGTTGTTCTATCCATGCTTGAATAGACACACATCTTTGGTTGTTCTATCCATGCTTGAATCGACACACACCCTTGGTTGTTCTATCCATGCTTGAATCGACACACACCCTTGTTTGTTCTATCCATGCTTGAATCGACACACACCTTTGGTTGTTCTATCCATGCTTGAATCGACACACACCTTTGGTTGTTCTATACATGCTTGAATTGACACACACCCTTGTTTGTTCTATCCATGCTTGAATTGACACACACCCTTGGTTGTTCTGTCCATGCTTGAACTGACACACACTTTTGGTTGTTCTATCCATGCTTGAATTGACTCAAAAGACTTTAAGGAAATCCCAAAACTCATAATAATAACAATCCATCTTGGCCGACCACAAAAACACCTTAACTTTTGTCCCATTCGCCCCAAGAATACCTGCCAGTGGTGCTTACAGCGGCTGCATTTACCCCAGGATAACTTTGCCATGAAGTATCTTGCTTTTATTACTATTTTCACATCACTCTAGTATCTTGATTTTGGAAGCAAAAGACATCATTCTATTTATAGCATTCCGTTTTTAGTAGTGGTGTTCCCATTTACAAAATGTAGTAATTCTCAATAGCTGAAAATGTCAACCCCTAGAAAACACAGCATTTCTATGCATGATGTTAACACTGTTCTCTAATAATTGTTCATGGAAGAGTCATTTAATGAATCTAATTTTTTTGAAATAGATGATTCTGTTAATCCAGACAATTCTGATGTTAGTTCTGGTTAGAAATTACTCCAGTAATGTTTTTAATATTTTATTTCCACACTGAAAATCAGTCAGACTTGCTTCAGCCTCAAAGAGCATGTTTATGTAACATTAAATGAGCACTGGCAGTGAGCTGTACTTTTTCTTTCAAAACAGGAAAGCAGTTTTCTAAATTCTGAGTTATCAGCATTTTACTTATTATTTAGATTAGAAAATATTAAAATGCATCACACACAAACATTTGTATCAATTCAGCTAAATTCCATACATACTGAAGACCCATTCTATACAAAACACTATGTCACCTGTTAGAATCTAATAGGGTAGAATAATACAAGGGCACACGAAACTGTAATAAAACATGACAAGGACCATAGGAACCGCCAAATCAAGGAAGGTAACAACTACAACTGGAACCAGAAAAGCCTTCATAAAGGAGACAGCACTTTAGACAGGTCTTGAGTAAGAAAGCTGAATTTCAGAAATGGATATAAAGGGTAGGGAAAGAAATGACACTCTCTCTTCACAAAAGGATGGACACAAACTGTCGTATGTGTGTGTGTGAGAGAAACAGACAGAGAGAGAGAAAATGAGAATGTGTATGTGTGTTTATCAAAGCACAGGAGTTATTAAGATACAGTCTGGCTGGATAGGCAACTGAACACCAGGCTGAGAGTTTGTATTGAATTTTTCCAAAATTCATAGAAAAATTTTAAACATACTGACTGTGTTAGAGTACATTTTCACACTGCTATAAAGAACTACCCAAGACTGGGTGATTTATAAAATAAAGAGGTTTAATTGACTCACAGTTCGGCATACTGGGGAGGCTTCAGGAAACTTAGAATCACAGTGGAAGGAGAAGGGGAAGCGGAAGCAGGGCACTTTCTTCAGAAGGCGGCAGGAAGGAGAAGTG
>CAUYQU010071648.1:0-82313 GCA_963574635.1 Cheracebus regulus | reverse complement strand
AATCAGCAGCGTTGAAATTCGTGGTGCTTTTCTGCCCGGGGGTCTCCGGTCTGGCTTCTCAGTCCCTTTTTCAGTCAACTTGATGGACTGCTCTGACTTCCCAGAGCTCCAAACATCATCCAAAAGGAGACTCAGTCCCGTTTACTCCGCACCAAGAGCCGCCGAGCCGAGGCGCCGGCAAAAAAGCCGCGCCAGCCCAAAGGGTCGTGCTGGCGACTTGTGGGGCTCCTCCACTGGGAATGTCCTGGTCCGTGGGCAGCGAAAATTTATCGGTAAGTGTGGCGTCCACTGGCTCTTTCCGCTTTTACTGGGAGCTGCAATCCTGAGCTGCTAGTGATCGGCCATCTTGGATCTCTCTCCTATTTCAGTTTTTAAAAAATTCTCAGTGGTCATCAGTGAATTTCTGACTCCTACTAATGGTCTTTTTCTTTCTCCTCATCTTCCTAATGTTCTTCTTAATCATATACTTCCCACCACTCATTTCTTGAACTCCTCTTCCTTGACGCTGCAACACCCTAGTTCCTCTCCTACTAACTCCTCTCCAAATTCCAACAAACTCCAACCAAGCTTCAAAGATCTAGGCTTTAGGACTCTGTCCTATGCTATTTACTTATTTCCCCTTGAACCTTGAATGATTTTTTTAGCATAGGGCAGAAGTCAGCAAATTATGATCCTCTGGCCAAATCCAACCATTAAATCATTTTTTTAGGTAAAAGAAGAATATTTTATAATGTGAAAAGTACATGAAATTCAAATTTCAATGTCCAATAATAAAGTTGTAATGGAACACCACCACACCCATCTGTTTAAATATTGTCTAAGGCTGCTCTTGGGTTGTAACAGCAGAGCTAAGCAGCTACGAGTAAGACTGTGCAGCCCTCAAAACTAAAAATATTTACTATCTGGATCTTTAGAGAAAAAGACGGCTCCCCCATGGGCTTAAGCTACTGCCTTTAAACCACCTGCTCAACCTCCATTTCTATTATCTTTCATTTGTCTGCCCTCAGTTCCATTTGCAAACCTCTACTCAGATTTCACATTATCTCAAGTTCAACATATCTGAGATAATCTGCTTTCCCCCCAGACTGCTTCTCAGGAATTATTTTTACTTCCATTAGGACTATCCTCGTTTGTTTTTTTCCCATGAACTAGACAGGTAAATTTACTAGGCAGGTAAATTTAATACCCATTTAAAAAAGAAAAAAACTGAGGCTGGACACAATGGCTCACACCTGTAATCCCAGAGCTTTGGGAGGCTGGGGCAGGAGGACTGCTTGAGGCCAGGTGTTTAAGACCAGCCTAGGCAACACAGAGAGACCCTATCCCTAAAACATTAAAAAGTTAACCGGGTGTGGTGGTTCACGCCTGTTGTCCTAGCTACTCAGGAAGCTGAGGCAGGAAGATTGCTTAAGCCCAGAAGTTGGAGGTTGCAGTGAGCTATGATCGTATCACTGCACTCCAGCCTGGGTGACAGAATGAGACCTTCTCTCTTAAAAGAAACACAGAGAGCCTGTAATCGCAGCACTTTGGGAGGCCGAGGCAGGCGGAGCACGAGGTCAAGAGATCGAGACCATCCTGGCCAACATGGTGAAACCCTGTCTCTACTAAAAATACAAAAATTAGCTGGGCATGGTGGCACGCGCCTGTAGTCCCAGCTACTTGGGAGGCTGAGGCAGGAGAATTGCTTGAATCCGGGAGGCGGAGGTTGCAGTGAGCCAAGATTGTGCCATTGCACTCCAGCCTGGCACCTGGTGACAGAGTGAGACTCTGTCTCAAAAAAAAAAAAAAGAAAAAGAAAAGAAACAGAGAGAGAACGTATTCGCTGCCTTATGTTAGGTATCCAGGTTACAAGTGAATCAACCATGGTCACAGTCCACAGGAAAAGACACACCCACACAGATAAAAAACGACGACATAAAGATTAAGTCTAGCTAGAGAGAGATGACTGTGAAGTTCCTAGGAAAAATGATAACACACACCCACCTCATTTAAAGGACCACCTGCTGTTAGAGTACAGAGAAGAGACTCTTGCGTAAAGCACAGTCCTGGGACATGGAGAGACAGGCTGGCACTCTGGTGAAAGGTCATGGGACAGCCCTGTGGGGAGAGGTGGTGAGGAAGATGGAGAGAGGCAGTGCAGGCCTTGCAGGGTCTTGCTTGCCACTGTGGGTGAGTGGCAGGTGGTGGGCAAGGGGGTCCCAGTAAGAGCGTCAGAGGGAAAGCTGTAGGGTCAGTTTTGCATTTTAACTAAAACCCTGATGCCAAATGAAAATGCGTTTGAATAGGCTTGACCAGAGTGGTGCCACAATCCACACAAAAGGTGAAGGGGTCAGAATTCACTCTCAGCTCAGCACAATTTTCTTTCTCTAGAACAACTTGGTTTTATTAGCCTGAGTTTCATTGTCTGTAACATGTTTCAGGAACCCAATAAACCTAAAGTATAAAGTTCAAAAAATGAAAACCTGGCCATTTAAATGAATGACTCTGTTACCACCCATGCTTTTATCTTTAGTACAACCTCATTATTTTTATGAAGGCCAAAGATTATATGTTTAAACCTAAAAGCTTCTTAAGAGCAGAGCTGTCTACAGCTTCTAGAACTCATGAACACAGCCTTGCCCATCCCCAACCCCATCCCTATTTACACAAATCCACAGGCCCTCCTTAGTGTATCAAACGCAGGTAGGGCACCAAAAGTCTTTATTTGAAATCCAAAACCTTTCCCACAAATACTGTTAAACAACACTGATTAAAAAGGATTATTTCCAGATAAAATTTCAATCTCTGAGCAATTGAAAATGAAATATACAATCAATAAAGATCGTTATGTTCTTCCAAGCTGAAGAAGAGAAAGGGGAAAGAAAAATCAGACAGTTCTGCTCAGGGTTGCACATTAAATGATCATTTGAAGTGCCTTTCAAAGAAACTTAGCTCCTCAAATAGAAAATTTTTCAGGGCAATCTTATTTATAAATGGTACTTTTACTGACTGTTAATTCATTTTAGGGTATTTTTAAAAATCAAGTTTAACATCTAACATAGAAGACTGTATATGACTAAGGTAATTTAGATGTACTCATCTTTAAGCATGGTTAAAATACTTCAAATACAATTTTTAAATCCACAGACACACCCATTCATTCTTATGCTTTTCAGACTCATTGAAATACTGGAAAACATCACAGCACAAAGTACAACACAAGCCTTCTCGGTCAATAGAATAAAATATACAAACATAGTAAAGGATTATAGACATTTCTACAAATTAATATCATCAACTACTTAATAAACATTCATAATGTTTTACCAATAGATAAAGATAGTTCAGGCCTATCCTGTTTATTAACGAACAAAATCTTCCTATAATGTTAACTCTTTTCTTTTTTTTGAGACGGAGTCTTGCTCTGTCGCCAGGTACCAGGCTGGAGTGCACTGGCGCGATCTCGGCTTGCTGCAACCTCCGCCTCCCGGATTCAAGCAATTCTCCTGCCTCAGCCTCCCAAGTAGCTGGGACTATAGGCACATGCCACCACACCCAGCTAATTTTTGTATTTTTTAGTAGAGATAGGGTTTCACCATATTGGCCAGGATGGTTTCGATCTCTTGACTTCGTGATCCACTCACCTCGGCCTCCCAAAGTGCTGGGATTACAGGCTTGAGCCACCGCACCCGGCCAATGTTAACTCTTAAAGGTAAGAATTTTGTTTCATGTTTTTATGAATACTTTCACATTGGGAGCAATTATGTACAGTCTGTAATTCTTGTCTATCAAAATGACATTTATGAATTATTATTCAAACAATTATTGAATTATCGAAGCTGCAAAGCAAACCAATAACATAGGCAGGTAAATTAATAAAGTGAATACACGTGTAAATAAAGCAGCAACTTTTAAAAACAGGGCTGCTAAAAACATATGATGTCCAGCCAGGCACAGTGGCTCACACCTGTAAATCCCAGCACTTTGGGAGGCTGAGGTGGGTGGATCATGAGGTCAGGAGTTTGAGACCAGCCTGGCCAAAATGGTGAAACCCTGTCTCTACTAAAAATACAAAAATTATCTGGGTGTGGTGGCACGTTCCTGTAGTCCCAGCCACTCAGGAGACTGAGGCAAAAGAATTGCTTGAACCCAGGAGCCAGAGGTTGCAGTGAGCCAAGATCAACCCACTGCACTCCAGCCTGGGTGACAAAGCCAGACTCCATCTCTTTTTTTTATTTTTATTTTTTTGAGATGGAGTCTGGCTCTGTCACCCAGGCTGGAGTGCAGTGGCGTGATTTCAGCTCACTGCAACCTCCACCTCCCTGGTTCAAGCACTCCCCCTGCCTCAGCCTCTCGAGTAGTTGGGATTACAGGCGCACGTCACCACACCTGGCTGTTTTTCTTTGTAATTTTAGTAGAGACGGGGTTTCACCATGTTGGTCAGGCTGGTCTCAAACTCCTGACTTCAGATGATCCACCCGCCTCAGCCTCCCAAAGAGCTGGGATTACAGGCGTGAGCCACTGCACCCAGCCAAGACTCCACCTCTTAAAAAAAAAAAGTCCAAATAAAGTTGTTGAATTGCAGATAGATAAAAAATATATAACTCATTGTTTATCTGACATTTAAATTTAATTGGGCATCTTGTATTTGCTTAATCTGGAAATCTTAAAGTACAACTTAAAAAAATTATCTAAGGTCATAGAATAGTAAGAGTTTGATGGGAGTACAAACATCATTGGTTAGTAATAAAGATTTATTCATCAAGAGCTGACATTATTAAAGGAATTTTTAAAACTCTACAGTAGCAGTCATCTGTTAATACAATTTTTAATAATAAAAATAGCTTTAAGTATTTGATATGGCATATTTTTAAAACTACTTAAGATTAATCAAGACAAATTGGGTGGACTTGTAAGTTCCTGCTGCTGGGCATTTATTTTGACTAGAAACAAACCTAAAGACGAATTGGTCAGTTGTGCCTTAAGAATCAATCTCTTGCTTTTTTGCATCAGGTATTTTTCTTACAGATCACTCCTGTTCATTTCTTAGTAGTCTAAATCTTAGGTATTTAAACCTTCTACCTTTCTTTGTCAGTTTTAACTCCTTACTGAAGAGCTGCCACATAAGAGGAATATTACAGCAACCACACAGTGGAAGGACAAGTCAGGCATCTCCCTAATCCACCAAACATGAATGGTGGGCAACTGGTATTGTATGTCCACTGATGTGATAAAATATCAAGTATAAATATCACCTAAGGTAAATCAAAGTTTTTTTGACAAGGTAAATTCTCCCAGGTTACAGGAAATAAAAGAGCTAGAAGCAAAAGCAATCACTCTTAAAATGGGACATTAGGCTGGTCTGGCCTCTCCAATAACTTATCAAATAATTAACACTACTACTACTACTACTACTACCACCACCACCACTAATAATAGTAATAGGAATATGCCAAATTAGAAGAGATTTAAAGAACATCACAACATGATCCTGGATGGGATGCTAGTTTTGGATAAGGTAGCTATAAAGCCTTTTACAGATAAGTGGAAAAAATGGAATAGACACTGGGTGTGATCTTACCCTATGCTCTCAATTTTTACAGCTGCATAATGAGGTACACAGATGTACATACAGACACACATTTAAACAGTCATGCAGAGACACTGTCCACAGAAGGAAAACATGAATCTGATAACAGATACTCATGAAGAGTTATTTTAACTGTTCCAGGAATGCTATTTCACAAAAGCATGCTAAACATCACCAATATTCTAGAATTTCATTGGTACAATGATCTTTTCTTTCTTCTGTTTCTGAATTAATCTTTAATGATGACTCCTATGACATACCCATCAATTGGGGTGGGGGAAGTGGTTGAGGACAGAAGGGGGAAACTTAGGAGATGATAATGTATGAATTCTTTAGGAGAAACTTGATCTGGCATCCATTTTGCCAGTTAATTTTGATGCTAGAAAACACCTTTTACTCTGCATGTGCTGAAGCTAAAGGCTTCTGCTGTGGATCCTAGTTAATAATTTAATCCAATATAATTGCTGCCATCGGCTTAGTCAATTTCAAAACGTCTGCTATCACTGTGACTAGTTTAGTCAAGCCACAATATTCATGTGACAAATGTTGAACAAATGAAAGGCGAGGCAGACAGAAAACATGCTATGAAAAAAAAGAAACCCAAATCAAAAGTCCAAAACACAAAGAGAGGCCTGCTGACACAGCATTCAAAGTTCAGCCATGCCTGCAGGAATGGAAGGCTGCAAAGTCTCTTTAGTACATGGCTGGGATCATCCAGAGACTGTCCTGAGATGCTGGAAATGAGGTCAGGCTAACAGGGGAGAGCTTTGTGAAAGGGATGGGTGCTGATGTTGGAATCATTGATGAGTAGGGAAATAGCACAGGCAAATAAAAAAGGGAGATTTCACAGGCCCCTAGAAAGTTAGAGCTGAAGAAAATCATAAGAAACAGTTAAGCCATTCTCTTTTACAAATATGTGACCTGCAGTGATCAGAGCCACCTAGCATCTGCGCTGATACCCCAATCTTGTGGTCCAGTTTTCAATTCGACATGCTACTTGCTGCCTTCAGTAAGGGCCAGTGAGGTGAAGGATCCAACTGTCCACACTCGTTCTGCCTATATGCCTTTGCACATGAGATTAGTCTGCTGGGACTCTTGATCCTCCACTGATCCACTTGGCATACCGCTATTCATTTTTCAAGTTATAATTCAAATGTTAACCTTTCTTAAGAAGCATTCCTTGACAGAGTGTAACTCTTTATTTCAAAAATATGTCACTTTATTTCAAGGATAACTTCCCCCAAAATGAACTATGTCTTTCTTGCAGAAAGAGAGCAATTTCATTAACTGTAACCTCTTATACTCGAACCAATTATTCTTTGTGACATGTTATACGGCCCTAATCCATTTACCCAAGTAGTATAAATTCATCTAATTCATTCTCAAATGCTATATTAGGTATATAAAGGCTCATTTCAGTAGAGAAATAATGTATATAAGTAGAGCTACATATTGAAGAACTCAATTGTAAAGTTAACTCACTTAGCCTTTCCCAATTCAGTCATTCAAAATACATTTTCTGAATGTCTATAAAGGGTCTACAATATCTTAGAGAAGAAAATACTTTTCAATCACTTAGAAATTAAAATTTATTTCTTGTGTTATTTATACTTAACATAATCATACTTTTACAATAAAAATAATTCAAACAACAATGAATCAAAATTTGAAAAAGAAACTGATGCAACCTTTCTTCTAAAATCATCAGGGAAGGAAATCTCATTGTGGAATGAAAAGCCAAAGTGTAATATGATGATCCCAGAGATCTAATTTAAAAGAATTGTGATTAGCTAAGTGCTTTATACTCTGAGCTCTCTTGTGTTTTTAAAATTGGATAATATCAAGGACCTGCTTGATTGATGGTGTTATAAAACCTACAAAGAGTCTATATTTGAAAGGAATTTTCTACTTAGAAAAAAATTGAGAGCAAAGGAAGACTTCCTAATTAAAGACTACCAGGAGAAACTGACAAAATAAAGTAGAAGGTCGCCACCTACAGGGGACACCATGACACTCAATGACACACCGGTGCATGAAAATGATTCCCCCAGCTGTCACAGAAGACCTGGGAAGAAAGGCCTCTGGTTTAACATGCTCTCATTCATGGTCACATCTCAAAAGAAAATCCTTGACTTCCTCCACCAGAGAAAGACATATTCTATGATTTCTGTGTCCTTTTGAGCCTCAATTTGGACAACATTGACATCACACCTTCAGAAAGATTTGTGAATACTCATAAACCACTTAGTGTCTGCAACCAAGCTCACATTAAGGAAGTACCCCTGAGTTATACAAAACATTTCTAAATCAATGAAGGGGCAGCTGTGTTGAACTGAATGACAGTTAAGAAAAACATCTACATCAATTTATAACCAAAGGTAAAGCCTTACACAAAGGAATCCAAAAAGCATTTTCATCTGAACAGATGAAGATTCTGAAATCATTCAATCCAAGAATACAAAATACAACGTAAAATGACTGAAGGCAAATCGGATTTATCACTGCCTAATTTCTTCTCAATTAATAATCAGTCAGTATAAAGATTTAGAGAAAACAGATAACCAGAGTTAATTATTTAGTAAGCCATGGAACAATCTCTGTGAACTTGTGTTCTGAAGATAACTGGCTGTTCTTTTTATTTTCTCTGTTTCCTGCTATTTCTAATATTGTTTCACATATGGTTAAGATGAATGCTATAATTAATCGGCTGGTGTGCTCAACTGCTTTTGTTAAGAGGACAGCTGGTTCATATGCAAAATGGTAATGAGACAAATTGGACTATTTTGGTTTGCTGATGATAAACCAATAGCAAGAGCTACAGTTAAGTCTCCAGCTGTACTTGGTTTTCTAGTAATGGTAAAGGTTAATCTAAATGAGGAGAATATTTTATTTGATTAGTGTTGACGTTTTCAAAACATTTTCTTCATTGTCCTAAACTACAGAATATACAGCAGCAAAATCAGCAAAATCACAGCTTCTTATGAAGCATGAGGGCTACAAGGGTTTTGTAATTATGGTGGAGGTGAGGCATACAAGCAAAGAAGGTCAGCCTGACATAAGATGATATTTGAATTCACCTAGAAAGTACAGAACTTCCATTAATGTCAGTTACCCAAAGACTTTTTAAGTAAATAAAAACCTTCCTATAAACTCAATTTTTCATATTCATTCACTGATTTTTCTTTTCAATTCATATTGAAAAGACTATTTTTAGTAAGTAAACATCAAATGAGAGCAAGGGACAAGAACAAAACATCGATCCCTATATGGAGACATATTGCTTAGTATCTCTAAATTCTAGTAACCTGGTATTTCTAAAGCAAGGATGTCACAATGTAGATTTCTCATCTGATGCCACAAAAGTACCTCCAGGCCTGTGGGCATTCCCTGTTACTAGAGGGCAATACAATTAGGGCACAGCTGGAAGGGAAGGGAGGTACACTGATTGCAGATCCCACATAATTTGGCCCACACAGTATCTGAGGGGAAAAAATCAAGCAGGAACTGAAACAATAATGTTCATTCTAGGTAATGGCACTAACTTTGTAAAAATGATGCCCTTCGCTCCTCTTCATCTGCATCATGGAGGCTTGGAACAGAAAGCAGAAAAATAACAATGGAACTATTCATATCTTAGCAAATAAAATCATATTTAGAAGGATTAAGATCAGCAGGCTTCCTCATGTACGTAACAATATTTTTAACTTGCAGCCAAAAGTGAAGTTTGGCATTGAAGGTAGGTATGGAGATTTCATAATTTGGTCCAATGTTTGTTTGTTACTAAAGACAGAGGTAAGGTAGATAAAAAAAAAAAACCACGGGGGGGAAGCGGGGGGGAAGAGAGAGAGAGAGAGAGAGAGAGAGTGTGTGTGTGTGTGTGTGTTTTGAAGAAATTAGGTCTATGAGGTCTCCCGATGTTGCCCAGGCTAGTCTCCAACTCCTGGTCTCAAGCGATCTGCCTGCCACAGCCTCCCAAAGTGCTGGGATTACAGGCATGAGCCACTGTACCCGGCCACTATGAGAACTTGGCCAATAATGAAGACAATCAATGTCTTCCTGAACTAGTATAAAGGAAAAGTAATAGGCCAGGCACAGTGGCTCACACCTGTAATACCAGCACTTTAGAAAGCCAAAGTGGGCAGATCACTTGAGCCCAGGAGTTCAAGACCAGCCCGGACAACATGGCGAAACCCTGTCTCTATAAAAAATACAAAAATTAGCAGAGCACAGTGGCACACGCCGGCCTGTAATCCCAGCTGCTCAGGAGATGGAGGTTGCAGTAAGCAGAGATTAAGCCATGCACTCCAGCCTGGGCAACAGAGCGAGATCCTGTCTTGAGAAGAAAAGTAAGATATTTGAGGGATAAAATAAACAGGGTCTTCCAATGCCAAATAGTTTTTTCCAAACCTCTCTAAAATTGAATAGAAGCTCTCAGAAGAGTCAGATGGATCAACTTTTATCACCTCATCTGAAACACCTATCTCTCTGTGTGCTGCAATCCATATAAATCATTATGTGATAAAACAAGTTTAAATAAAGCTACCACAATCAATTCTCACTAGCAAACCATATTTAATTAAGTATACATTGAGGCTACTGAGGGCAGCTGTAAAATACCTGCACTTTCCCCTGCTTGTCTTAATGTTTATGCACAATCATTTTTAATCAGACAAATTTAATTATCTTATTACAACTGCTTTCTGAAGAGAGATACTCACCAACTGCACCCCACGGGACAGAGGAATCGGACACAGACTCCAGACAATATATTACATTCATTATCAAAATAAATCCCAGAGCATCTATGGAGAACTTGTTACGGCAGGATATCCCATGTTAAAATAGGATAAAATTCACTTCTTTGCTCAGTAACCTCCCTCTTCTTGTCAGTACAATCCTAACTGCTCAACAGGATAACTCTACATTCCAAACTTTCTAGCTTTATTTGAATTGTGTTTAACACTCCCCAACCAAAAAAAAAAAAAAAAACCAGTCTCTTCTTTCTGCAGCTGCTGAGTGCCACAAATAGCTTCTTGTATAATTCGACTTAGAATGCACCCAAACTAGATGTGTTCAATGGCAACGTGAATGCTTCTTTCAGAGAGAAACAAAATGTGTAGAATGTCCTAAAAACATCACAGTGGCAAAGGGGATCATTAAGAAGTCTTGGGGCAGACGACCGCTTTCAGCCCTCGCCTGCAAATTCTTCTCAGGTCTATGCAAATGGCGAGAGAAAGGTTTCAGAAGATTCCCACAGTGATGAAAGGAGGAATCGCTAATGCCTCTCAGCCTGCCCTGTCTACATGGCGGTTTCCCTAATGTTACCTCCCTTCTCCCCGCAATGAATGAGTTTTTTATACTGCTTTCCTAATAAGATGCACTTACCCCCAATCTGTTCGATTATCCACACTTAAACTAAAATGTTATTTAAAATTTGTACTCGATGTGCTATGTGTTCTACACATGGCAGACGCCCCTTCTGACATTTCTGGAAGCTCCTGGAGGGCCAGAGCCAATGCCATGCCCTTCACTTTGCAGAGTGCCAGCCTTGGTGCCATGCAAAACCAGCTGTTGTGGAAATGGATACAATGGGACAACAGGTAACATTCATGGAAATGGGTTGGGAGGAAAAAGAGCTGGAGAACTTTAAAGCATTCTTGTCCCATAGTGCCATAATCTTCTAACCTCTACAAAAATCTTCCTTCAGAGACACCTTGCAAATACTAAACAAAAATGTCCACAGAGACATTGGCTGCTATAACCTAACATTTATTCACGAATGTACATAACTTTTTTTTTTCTTTCTTTTTTCCAGAAACAGGTGCTCGCTCTGTTGCCCAGGCTGGAGTGCAGATCCTGGTTCACCACAGCCTCCAACTCCTGGGCTCAAGCAATACTCCTGCTTCGGCCTCCCAAGTAGCTGGGATAAGTAACTTTTTGAAAAGTTTCCCTGTGTGTTGAAATTGGATTTTATTTTCTTGAATACCAGATATACTGGCAATCAAATGATTACAGAGGCTGGTGGGCAAAGGAAGAAACAAGAGTTAAAGAAAAAAATCTCTCTCTTAGTTGCTATGTAAAGAAACAGAGGGCCAGTGGGTTGACTTTTTACTAGCTCTCTTCCCATCGTCCTTTGGGTCTCAGATTAATTTGCCATTTCTTCATGGTCTGAATCTGACTGTTTAGACCTATTGTTTACTCTCATCGAAACCTGTACTGTTCTTCCATCACACTGCTGCTTGTTCCTGTGTAGTGATTTGTTCAATGACTAATTTGTTCAGTCTTCCACTAAACACATGATCCAGACCATGACACAGAGGCCATGGCTCGCTGAGCCTTTAGCAACAAGGGGCCCGGTGCCAGGTTTGATATACTGTAGGCATGCAATTAATATTATTTTATTAAATGAATGAATTTAATATAGTAGGAAAATAAATAGTTTATATTATCAACTCTAAAGACTTTATTCTTGGCCAGGCGTGGTGGCTCACACCTGTAATCCCAGAACTTTGGGAGGCCAAGATGGGTTGATCACCTGAGGTCAGGAGTTCAAGATCAGCCTGGCCAACATGGTGAAATCCTGCCTCTATTAAAAATCCAAAATTTAGCCGGGCATGGTAGCGCACACCTGTAGTTCCAGCTACTCAGGAGGCTGTGGCAAGAGAATCGCTTGAACCCGGGAGGTGGAGGTTGCAGTGAGCTGAGATTGCACCACTGCACTCCAGCCTGGGCGACAGAGCAAGACTCCATCTCAAAAAAAGAAAAAGAAGAAAAATAAAACCCACAAATATTCTTGGAATGTCAAAAAAAAAAAATACAGTAGTTCTCCCTTATCCACAAGGAATACACTCCAAGACCCTTGGTGGATGGCTAAAACCACAGATGGTACCAAACCCTACATATGCTACATTTATTCCTACACGTACATACTCCCGATAAAGTTTCATTTATAAATTAGGCACAGTAAGAGATTAAGGACAACAATAATAAAATATACTATAGTAAAAGTTATGTGGATGTGATCTCCTTCTCTCTTTTTCTCTCTCAAAATATCTTACTGTGGCCAGGCATGGTGGCTGACTCCTGCAATTTCAACACTTTAGGAGGCAGAGACAGGTGGATGGCGTGAGCCTAGGAATTCGAGACCAGCCTAGGGAACATACGGAGACTCTGTCTCTACAAAAAGTAAAAAATACAGATTAGCCAGGTGTGGTGGCTCACACCTGTGGTTCCAGCTACTCGGGAGGCCGAGGTGGAAGGCTGAAGTGGGAGGACAGCTTGAGTCTGGAAGTTCAAGGCTGCAATGAGTAGTGACCACACCACTGCATTTCAACCTGGGCGACAATGCAAGACCCTGTCTCAAACAACAACAACAACAACAACAACAAAAATCTTATTGTCATGAATTTACCCTTCTTGTGATGATGTGAGATGAAAAAATGTCTAAGTGACGAGATACCACGACAGTAGATCCAACAACTGTGATGGGGCAGGCAGTGTCTACAGCGTGGATCTGCTGGCCACAGCCTAGGCAGGATGGGGCAGGAAGGCGAGAAGAGTTCACCAACTTCTCAGATCCGTACACAATTCAAAACTTATGTATTATTATATCTAAAATTTTCCACTTAATATTTTCAGATCTCAGTTGACCACAGGTAACTGAAACCACGAAAAGCAAAACTGAAGCTAAGGAGAGACCGCTGTAAAGTATCTGCAGTCACTCAGATCAGCAGGGAGCTTTTAACCAGAGACAGAAGTTCATTCACAGAAATCATTTCATTCATCTTCAGCCTCATCTCATTCATTAAAGACTCAACATACCAAACAATACTCTAGGCACTAGAGATACCAAAACAAAGACAACCTTCTCTTACGAAGGCTTCTTTGACCTTTTCATCTTCTGCATCCTCTCTCCAGGAGAGTGGATTATTCACTTATTTGTGGTTTATCTGCTCCATAATTGTGTCCATTTGTCTCCCCTGCTAGGACCTGGGCTCCTGGAGGACAGGAACTGAGCCATATTGGCTTTGGAGATGCCAGTAAGTTGGTTGATCAAATGGTGCAATAAAGAAATAAATGATCTATTTCTTGTCCATAAGGCATTCTGCTGGATGGAAGAAGACAGATTCAATAAAATGGGAATAAGGTACATTTTAAATTAGGAAGTGCACAACTCTTAACAGCTGGAAGGAAATAGTATCAGGGAAAACTTGACACACCAGGTGACATGTGAGCTAGGCCCGGATGGGTAGGTAAAGGTTTGCTAGAGGAAAACGGATGTGAAACACATTCCAACCCAACAAGAAGGCACACAGAAGAGAGTAAGTTGTCTGGGGTTGGGAACACTGAGTGGTGTGTGTGATGATGGTGCACGCTGCCTCCCACACTCCCAGGCAAGCTACCTCCTTTGTCGAGTGCACCACAGTGAGAGGCTGGGAGGAGCTGGAAACCACATTTCCCACTCTTTTACACAGGAGCCTCAGCAGCCAGCCTAGTATTTGCAAAGCAGATGCACGCGGCTAATGACACAATCCTCACTTCTACGCTCCTGCCGCTTCAACTGTTTCTGCTGCTAAGTCTGATTGTTGAGGCAACTGAAATCTCAGTGTGCAGTCCCTACTTTCACGGAGGTGGGAGGCAAGGCATGTGGTGATCATTTTGCTGGTAAGGTACACAGCTGAGGCCGTGTGGTCTCCTGTAGTCAAAACCTGGGTGCCAGCTTTGACTGTGGCAGAGATAACAGCCAGTTCCGAAAGGGTCATGCCTGGGTGTTCAGCTTGGACCTATTCCCAAAGGTTTTTCCAATGATCATGTAAATACTATATACTCTATTTTAAATCCCCTCTGCTTACAATGCTGTCTGGAACTGAACCTGTCTGAGACAATCTGCTGGCCTGGTGAGCTGACAAAGTGGGGTCTGTGGCAATGGCCGTCGGAGATATGGCTGGAAAACTTACATCACCACTGTTGTCAAGCCAAAGACATTAGAACTCTCAGTTAGCAATGGTTCAACATCAAAGTGGTTTTTTTTTCTTTTAATTTGGGAAAATAGGCAATTCGTTGTTTGTTTGAGACAAGGTCTGGCTCTACTGCCCAGGCTAGAGTGCAGTGGTGTGATCTCGACTCAGTGCAACCTCTACCTCCTCGGCTCAAGCCATCCTCCCACCTCAGCCTCCCAAATAGTTGGAATTACAGGTGCACACCACCATGCCTGGCTAATCTTTGTATTATTTTTATTATTTTTTTTAGAGATAGGGTTTCACCACATTGCCCAGGCTGGTCTTGAACCCATGAGCTCAAGCAATCCTTGTGCCTCAGGCTCCTAAAGTGCTGGGATTACAGGTGTGAGCCACTGTGTCTGGCCAACATGGAAATTGCCATGCAAAATAGTCTTCCGTGTTTTAGAAAAACATTAGAGACATAGAAAACTAAATTTTAAAAAACAGACAAAGTGTTTAAATCCAAGGTGAACTATAGTGTTGATGACAAAGGAATGGAAGTAAACAGTCTATCTTCCACACGATAATTTCCCCCATGACTACTCTTTGGCTGTATCATAACACTTTCTGCCTCTCTTAAATGTGTTACCTAGTCCAGGTACAACACCAACAGTCCTGGGGGTAGGATACTGTCACCTTCTGACTCTACTTAGCCTCTGTTCTCACCAGACTCTCCTTCAATTTCATGTTGTTGGAGAATTCTGGATGAGTATTTCAGTTCCTGATTATTACCTGTCTTGTCAGACTGATTTTTTTCTACGACTGTATGGTCATGATCAAACCCCATGAATGGAAAATAACAATGACATAAAAAGCTTTCTCTGTATTCATTTTTTAAATCCTGAGTTTTTCCCAAATTTAATTATACACAGTTCTGAAGTACTGTATATATTCTGATAAAGAATATGTAAGATCTAACCACTATCAGTATTTAGGGAAAGAACATCAGACAACTGAAACAAGACAGACAGTGCCTTGTTAAAGTGGACATGCAAGCAATGCCTGAGCACTTGGAGGTAAACAGTAGAATCCACTCTCATTATATTAATTAAGCAAATCCTACTTATTAAGAGAAATTAAGGAGCTCTCAGAATCTCCAGGAGGGCCAGAGGGTAAGTTTACCTGCCACACAGCCAGGTCTGTAATAGCGAAACACTGCTGCTCTTGCCACCTGCTGGTCATCACAGAGCACGCGCAAATGTGGATGCTTAGTGCCCACAGAAGCAGCTCCCAGAGCAGAAGGCCAGTCAGTGCTGCTGGGCTTGCCAGTAGTTCCAGAAAACTACTTAGCTACTGCCTAACATCCCTCAGTTTGGCATCCACATTCAAAGGGTGGGTCAGGGTGGCAGAGCCTAGGTCACATACCTGCACTGTAGCTGCAAGGGAGTCTGGGAAGTGAACGTTGTTAGTTCTGTGGCTGGTTAGGGGAGACAGATCAGATGGTGGGGAGGGACGGTAAGGAGGGGCGGTGAGGAGTGTGACAGGAGTGGAGTGAGAACCTGCTGTAAGATTTCCGGACAAGTTCTTCAGTAAGAACAATTACTAATAAACGTTCCAAAGTCACCTGAGATTTGTAGTCTCTTATTTCAGTTTTGCTTCGAATCCAGAAATACATCTGAACTTCCTGAATCAGAAACTGAGAATGTCAGAGAACTCTCTGACTCAAATTGTATCAGTGGCCCACAAGAATTCACCCAGCAGCATTTAACAGTGTCACCTGCTAAGTATCAACTCAACACAGTCCAGGATTGGTTTATTTCCATGGACTCTCTTACTGGTTAGCTTTAAAATAAATTACAGCAGACTTTTTTTAAAAGACATGCACAAACTCACATTGTATAAGGAAAATAATAGAAGTGAGGGTCGAAAGTCCACGAGAATGATTTTTTTTTTCCAGAAAAACCCAGAGCATTTCATGGGTTGTTGCAATCTCACTTCAGAAATTAAAAGAACAGGCCAGGCGCAGTAGTTCATGCTTGTAATCCCAGCACTTTGGGGGACTGAGACGGGCAGATCACCAGAGGTCGGAAGTTCGAGACCAGCCTGACCAACATGGAGAAACCCCATCTCTACTAAAAATACAAAATTAGCCAGACATGGTGGCGCATGCCTGTAATCCCAGCTACTTGGGAGGCTGAGGCAGGAGAATCGCTTGAACCTGGGAGACAGAGGTTGCAGTGAGCCAAGATCCTGCCACTGCCCTCCAGCCTGAGCAACAAGAGCCAAACTCCGTCTCAAAAAAAAAAAAAACAAGTTAAATTAACTCACTCTTCCAGCTAGCCTATGTAATTAAAGTTGGGGGGTAAAAAAAGCAAAACTAGAAATGTTTATGTTTGGATTTAATTCTTCACTACATACTATGTTCTCATGGGGAAGACAGTAAGAAATTCAAGAACTGACATAGTAACTTCAATAGAACATTCTAGAATGCCACTGAAGGCCAGGAGCACTGGCTCACACCTGTAATTCCAGCACTTTGGGAGGCCAAGGTGGGCTGATCACCTGAGGTCAGGAGTCGAGACCAGCCTGGCCAATGTGGTGAAAACCTATCTCTACTAAAAATACAAAAATTAGCTGGACATGGTGCTGCACCATGAGTAGTAATCCCAGCTACTCTGAAGGCTGGGGCAGGAGAAGTCCTTAAACCAGGGAGGTAGAGGTTGCAGTGAGCCAAGATTGCACCACTGCACTCCAGCCTGGGTGAGAGAGCAAGACATTGTCTCAAAAATAAATTAATAAAATAAAAATAATAAAATGACACTGAAAAACACTCCACAGCTAAGCATATATATATCAATATAATGGGAAAATATAACTTTTCTGAGCACCACTGCATAAATAAGCCTCCTCTGAATGAGCCAGAAAAAAAAAAAACCCTTACTATGTATACAGTAACACCTTCAATAGTCTTTTTTCAAAGGATAACTTAGTCATAGAAATTTAAAAGAAAATGAATCTTCAAAATAAAAAAAATCTACTCTGCCACTCAACTTTTTTTTTGATAAAGCAATGACCTTAAAAATGTGTTATCAAAAACAAATGGAATTTTTATGTCGCTCATAACTCAAAAATATTTATTTCTTCATAAACACCCAAATACTATAATAAAAGCATTAAATATTAACATTCTTATCTTTTTTTTAAACCAGAGAAATATCTTGGATGAAGAAAGTAATTTGCTACCATCACAATACATGAATAATTTAGTATGCAAGGCTGGAATGACATTTGCACAAGATTTTTTTTTCCAATGTCTATGATACATCGACCCTGTTAGAAGATCAACAGGGGAGCAGGGAAAATCTTGTGAACAATTTTTACAAACAAGCACAGTGTCTGCAGACTGCTGTCTGCTGCTATTTTCTTCTTGCACAACAGAAAGGATACTTCTTCACACATCCCTAGGGGTCTCTAGCTGGAGAAAGCTCCAGAACACTTACGTGGGCAACATTTCCCATTCCCTCCATTTCAGTATACAGACAGAGTTGATTAGCAACTTTTTGCTCCACATTATATTACTGAAATATTCTTTCAGAGCCATACCTTAAAAAGTTAATAGAGATGAAGACAAGTTAATCAAAAATTTTCCTACTCCCCCTCAACCTTTTTCACGTTTCCTATTTTCCTAGCTGCCTTCAATCCTTTCTGAAACAAGGGGAATACTGTTTTTTCCCCATCATGTTGGCAATCAGTATACAATTCATTCTTGCCTAAATCCATTGTTGTGTGTTCTTTAAGGTTAGTGACAAAGAATACTGACAATAATAATATGGCAAAATAGACTGTTTTAAAAGAATATAAATATATAGAGTACTGGCATAGAAAACCATACCAAAATAAATACTAATAACTAACCAATAAAATTTCAAAATTGGGCACAGCTCTCCCAACACTAAATGCTGGAGTACGCTGCCTGGTTTAATTCTTTTCACACTTGTATATAACCTTGACCAAGTTAATCTCCCTCTGCTGGTAACAATGAGGATGATACTTCCCAAAAATATTTTCCAGGCTGGGCACGGTGGCTCATGTCTGTAATCCGAGCACTTTGGGAGGCCAAGGCAGGCAGATCACAAGGTCAGGAGTTAGAGACCTCGTGACCCGTCTCTATATGGTGAAACCCTGTCTCTACGAGGCGGGGGGGGGGGGGAACTTAGCGGGGCGTGGTGGCGCATGCCTATTGTCCCAGCTACTTGGGAGGCTAAGACAGAAGAGTAACTTGAACCCAGGAGGTGGAGGTTGCAGTGAGCCAAGACTGCATCACTGCACCAGTGCACTCCAGCTTGGGCGACAGAGCGAGACTCTGTCTCAAAAACAAAACATTTCAAATATTTTACCACAGATACTGCCTATGACAGCCTGAAAGAACAACTGATTTATACTTTTTACAACAAACACAAGGGCTTCAACCAGATCTCTTTGGCC
Organism: Cheracebus regulus; assembly: GCA_963574635.1. Lineage (NCBI taxonomy): Eukaryota > Metazoa > Chordata > Mammalia > Primates > Pitheciidae > Cheracebus > Cheracebus regulus. The sequence continues at coordinate 63,320 of CAUYQU010071648.1, read as the reverse complement.
ACTGTGTGGAGAACCGATTGTGCATGGGCAAGTAAAAGCAGGAAGCTACTGTCATTAACCAGGGAAAAATACAGTGGCTTCACCACTGTTGGAAATGAGACAAATGGGTGGATTCAAGATATAATGTGGAGGGAGATCAGTGTGAAAGTTATCAGCATCAGAATGGAGCCACTAATGTCAGACTCTAACAGAACGAAGCTGGGAGACCATGAAGGTGGGGCCCTCATCCAGGTATACCTGCAATGGAAGCTATGCAAGGAATTCCTCAAAACCACAGTATTCCAGATAAGCCTTCTGCACAACTTCACACCTAAGAAGTGTGATTGTCTCCACCAATTAGCTAATGCCAACGTCTACAACAGATCTCTGTAACCAACAGTATTTGTTTCGAAACAGCTTAGGTGGACTTCTCCTTTTTGTCTTTAAAAGCCTCCCCCAGGCCAGGCATGGTGGCTCATACCTGTAATCCCACAAGTTCGAGACCAGCCTGGGCAACATAGTGAGACCCCATTGCTTAAGAAAATAAAATAAAATAATTCACTGGTAGTGCACACCTGTGATCTCAGCTACTTAGAGGCTGAGGTGGGAAGACTCCTTGAACTCAGAAGGTTGGGGCTGCAGTGAGCCATGATCACACCACTGCACTCCAGCCTGGGCAACAAAGTGAGACCCGGCCTCAAACAAAACAAAACAGCCTCCTCCTGCCCCACCCCCCTGGGATGTGCCTATGGTATTCTGCCACGAGTATTCTGGATTGTAATCCCCTGCTATTCCCAAGTAAATTCTTTGCTTTGGAAGAGTTGGTCTCTGTCACTCACTTTAGGATGGCACTGGAAAGGATTAGATGTGAGACAGAAGAAAGAGGAATCAAAGATGATTAGAGTTTTTTGCTGAAGGTCCCTGAGTGCAGGTTGGTGGCGCCATTTATTGGAGAGGGGAACTTGGAAGAAAGAGTTGCTGGAGGCTGGGTGTGGTGGCTCATGCCTGTAATCCCAGCACTTTAGGAGGCCAAGGCTGGTGGATCACGAGGTCAGGAGTTTGAGACCAGCCTGGCCAACATAGTGAAATCTCACCTCTACTAAAAATACAAAAAATTAGCCGGACGTGGTGGCGGGTGCCTGTAATCCCAGCTACTTGGGAGGCTGAGGCAGGAGAATCTCTTGAACCTGGGAGACGGAGGCTGCAGAAAGCTGAGACTGTGCCACTGCATGTCAGCTGAGGTGACCGGGCAAGAGTCCATCTCAAAAAAAAAGAAAAAGAAAAGAGTTGCTGGACGACAATTAGATGGGCAAAGTGAAACACCTCACATGGGCATAGAGTCTGCACCATAACAGAGGTCAGGGCAGGAGATTTTAAAAATTTAAAAATTAGCCTATAAAAAATACTTAAAGCCACTTAAAGAGAGCATCAAGGAGAAGAGGGTACGAAGAGAAAAGAGGAAGGTTCTTGGTGAGAAAGAAGAGGAGGAGCCTTGAAAGAGGCCTAGAAGTGTGGCCAATGACTTCTGGAAATCCAACAGAGGAAACAGTTTCAGCTCCCTAGAATATGCTAACAACTGCGGCAAAGCCTCAGAAAAGTGAGCATTGTGCCTGGCCACATGGAAACCATGAACACCCTAGAGGAGAATCCTATCATACTGTGGAGCCAGAAATCCAGAGTCAGATGCACTGAAGTGGGGCTGAGAAAGCAGATCAGATGCAGACATTTTTATTATTAAATTTTGCTCTGAAGATAAATAGGAAAATGGATGGCCCCTGAAGGATATGTGAAGTCAAGAAAGTAATTTCAAAAATGGAAATCCGTCACTGGAACTTCCTTTTTCAAAGCATGTTTGGAGCCTGGGCAACATAGCAAAGCCCCGCATCTACAAAAATATAAAATTTAGGCCGGGAGTGCTGGCTTATGCCTGTAATCCCAGCACTTTGGGAGGCCAAGGTGGGTGAATCACCTAAGGTCAGGAGTTCAAGACCAGCCTGACCAACATAGTGAAACCCTGTCTCTACTAAAAATATAAAAATTAGCCAGGTGTGGTGACAGGCACCTATAATCCCAGGTACTTGGGAGGCTGAGGCAGGAGAATCACTTGAACCCGGAAGGCCAAGGTTTCAGTGAGCCGAGATCATGCCATTGCACTCCAGTCTGGGCAAGAAGAGCAAAACTCCGTCTCAAAATACAATAAAATAAAGTAAAATAAAATAAAATTTAGTCAGGTGTGGTGGTGCACATGTGGTTTCAGCTACTCAGGAGGCTGAGCTGCGAAGATCACTTGGGCGCAAGCAGCAGAGGCTGCAGTGAGCCATGATTGTGCACTCCAGTCTGGTGTCAGAGCAAGACCCTGTCTCAAAAAGAAAGTTACTTTCTCTTTGAGTTCTCTTAGTTTGTTTGAGTCCATGGTGCACTGAATACGAAAAGCCTTTTAGATTTACATAACAAAACAAGATTTAACAATCTGGATTAATGAAGGACAATACTCTTCAGGAGGAAAGGCAGGGAATTATTTCCTGAATGAATGAGTTTCGTTAATACAATAAAAGGGAGGGTCTCCATCCCACCTCCACCCTTTCATATCTCTCTGTATAACATTCTGTAGTCTACCATCAACTAACTGGCTTTGTGGAGATTTCAGAACATTCCTGGGAGGAATCACTCATTTGGGAAGAAGATACCCTTAAGGTCCTTAGGGGAAGTCAGGTCCATAAGGTTTTACCACACCGAGCATTTTCTGTATTCACGAGGAAAAAAATTAGTGGTGAGACAAGGGGATGAGAGGACAGAAGGGGAGATGGAGAAGGCAGTGAATTAAAGGGAAGTTTTTAAATTTATCACGTTTTAGAAACAAGGTCTCACTCTGTCACCTAGGCTGCAGTGCAGTGGTGAGGTCCTAGTTCACTATGGCCTCGAACCCCCGGGCTCAAGCGATCCTCCTGTTTCAGCCTCCCAAGTAGCTGGGACTACAAGTGCGAGCCGCTACCACACCCAGCCTAGAGATGTTTCAAAGAGGAAAAAAAAAAAAAACAGCTAAAAGCTCCAGGAATAGAAGACAGGAGACCAAGACGGGAATTCTTGATTGGTTTTTACTAACGTGAAATCGTCATGAATTTGAAGTACTCAAGCAGATGAGTAATTTAGTATGTGACATCTCCTTTGAGGATTTAAGAATGAAAAAGCCCAAATCCTATGCTATAGGTCCATGCTGCAGGTCTAGCCTGGGGCCAAATGGCAAGATTGCTTGTGTCATAAAAGCACAGCAAAGTCTTTAGGGAAGTAAAATAAAAATAATAGCAAGAAGTTAATGGGGCTTACTCGGAGCTGGGTATTTTATGTGAATGATCTCACTGAACTCACATAACAGCCCTGAGATGTGTGAGCTGTGATTATGCCCATTTTTGGAGTTGAGGAAATGAAGACTAAGTAGGAAGCTAAGGAGTTTTCAAAGGCCCTAAGCTTGCCAAGTGGTGGGATGGGAATTCAAGCCAGGTCTGGGGCCCTGAAGGTTCCCTCCTATTTATCTATGAAGAATGAGCAGTCACCTGAGTAAATAGGGGAGCAAGCCCCACACAGACGCACACAAAACAGGGGTACTGAAAGCTAAAATTAAGCCTGGTGTTAAGCAGACTTTTCACTGGGTACTGAAAAGTGCACAAATTATGTATATATACATCTCAACGAATTGCCACAAAGTGAACACCCATGTAACCAGCACCCAGATCAAGACAGAGATGATTACCAGCTCCCAAGACCTCCTGTTCATGCCCTCCTTGCAGCCACTAGCCCCATCCCCACACATAACCATTACCGTTATAAAATCACCATAGATTAGTTTTGCCTGCTTTTGAACTTTATATGATGGGAATCACACTCTTCTATGTTTGTGAGATTCATCTACGTGGTTGTGTGTAGCAGTAAAATGTTTATTCTTACTGGTAAGAAAATTACTTATCTATTGTGTTACTAATGGACATTTAGTTTTTTTCCAGTTTGGGGCTTTTAGGAATAGTGCACTATGAACATTCTTGTACATGTCATTTGGTAAACATTAAGTATCTCGTTATGGTGGATATAATCCCAGCAGGGGAACTTGCTGGGTCAAGAGAGTATGCACATAGTCAGCTTCAGGAGATGTTGCCAAAACGTTTCCCAAATAGGAAATGCTAGTAGAGTGATTTAAAGGTTTTCTTCCCTAGCAAATGGGCACACAAAGAAATACTGAAGGATCACATAAAACGTTATCAGAAGCCCATTCTTAAACATCAGAAATAAATTTAAAAGAATACTTAAAAATCATCTGAATGATGGGAGCCCTGCTTGCCAATGTTTCGTGTAATAAAAGCTAAAGAAAAATCTGGCTGAAAGGATCTTGAAAGGTAGGTGTAAGTGGCAAATGGGCTGGCTATGGACAATGATGGAGGCAGAGAGGCCTTTGGCCCACCACGGACATTTCTAGTCCTCACCTTGCCATGTGAGATCAGGAAGCTTAATGTCTCTGGGCGTTGGATTTTTCGCCTCTGTAATGGTAGGATCGCACTAGTTGAGCTATAAGTTCAATTTTGGGTGCAATATTGTGTCATACGGACAAAAAAGAGAATGTTTCTGCCCTATCAAAAACAGGAAGGGGCTGAGCACAGTGACTCACGCCTATAATCCCAGCACTTTGGGAAGCCAATGTGGACAGATTGCTTGAGCCCAGGAGTTGGAGACCAGCCTGTGCAACATAGCAAGACTCCGTCTCTACAAAAAATTAAAATTAGCAGGTGGGGTGGCACATGCTTGTAGTCCCAGCTACTCAGGGAGGCTGTGTAGGAAGATCATGGGAGCCAAGGAAGTTGAGGATGCAGTGAGCTGAAATCATTCCACTACACACTCCAGCCTGAACAATGAAGTGAGACCTTGACTCAAAAAAAAGTCGGGGGAGGGGAAGGATTTAGTCCTATATGCTCATTCTATAATGTATCCAAAGCTAGAATACATAAAATCCATAAAATCAGGATGTACTTTGTTGCCAAATAAAAAACAAAATAAAAATGAAGGTTAGCTGGGCTGAAACAATGAGGGCACATAGGGGAGTTTTAATGACAATTTAAGTGTTTAAGAAATACTTGGAGATCTGATAAGGAAGTCTTTTAGCAAAAAGAATGATTTTAAAATATTTGGGCTGGCTGGGCACAGTGGGTCACACTTCTAATCCCAGCACTTTGGGAGGCCAAGGTGGGCAGATCACCTGAGGTCAGGGGTTCAAGATCAGTCTGGCCCACATGGCAAAACCCCGTCTCTACCAAAAATAGAAAGATTAGCCATGGTGGCGGGTGCCTGTAATCCCAGCTACTTGGGAGACTGAGGCACGAGAATTGCTTGAACCTGGGAAGAGCAGGTTGCAGTGAGCCAAAATCATGCCACTGCATTCCATCCTGGGCAACAGAGCAATGGCTCACATTTGTGATCCCAGCACTTTGGGAAGCCGACATGCGTGGATCACTTGAGCTCAGAAGTTCAGGACCAGCCTGGGCAACACGGTAAAACCCTGGCTCTACGAAAATACAAAAATTATCCGAGCCTGGTGGTGCTTGCCTGCAGTCCCAGCTACTAGGAAGGCTCAGGTGGGAGGATCACGTGTGCCTGGGAAGTTGAGGCTGCAGGAAGCCAAGACTGCACCACTGCACTCCAGCCTGGTGATAAGAGTGAAAAAACAAACGAAACTTCCTATTTTATTATATACGGCGCCCACTCTTTTCCCTTTTTATACTGTACTTGCCACTTCCCTGCCCTCTCTACTTTTACCCAGAATACCTGTAAATGTATGAAACAAACTCCAGAGGTTTGCCATTTTTCTCCTATTTTTATGATAAGTTTTTTCAATGTTTCTTGATACTTTACCTCGAGTTGGGAGCTTTTTATTCTTTTTTATTTAAAAAATATATAAGGTTACTAATTTCCCTCCGCATATTGTTTTGGCCACATCCCATGAGTTTGAAAATGTAACTTTATATCATTAATTTCTAAAAAATTCTGCTTTTGAAATTTAAATATCCTCTTTTCCTTATATTTTGAGCCACTATACTAATGAATTTTAAAATTAGCTGACACATAGTCTGAGTTGAACAGAATCCATCTTGATGATAACCATAAAAAGTTTGTCATTCTTGGTAGTTTTGGAATTCCACCAGCATCTCTTCTGCTTCTTTCAGCTTGAAGATACACTTTAGAACGGCACTCCACCCTGTCATGTGTCCCACATTAGCATCTTTGTCTTTGCTTTGCAGCGTTTACACAAGAAAGCAAACTGAGCCAGCTGTGTAGGCAGAACACAAATCTGCCTGTCGCTCTTCAGTCTCCTCCTCTTTATCCTATTGACATATGAGGTCAAGACCAGTGCTGGGAGGCTGCATTGGATTTTGTACAGATAAGAATTTCTTTCATGGTTACATATTTGGGAAACTGAGATTAAGTACAGAAGGAGGAAAAAAACACTTCGAAACACCAGAAACCATACAGACATTTAAAGGATCATTCTGAGTTTGCTCACAAATGACAGTCTGGGAGTCTTAAACAAGGAGGGCAAAAGCGCCCCCTGCCCCAAAAATTAAAAAAAAAAAGTTTCTGTTTCTTTTTTTAATCTGAAGTGACAGAAGAGTAATAAGGCTTATGAGACTTGCAGCACCATGAAAACAAATCCCCTCATTTGCATCCGTGAATAGCAGCTGAATTTATAGCTCAAGATAAATGGCAAGTCAGAGAGCAGCCGGATTACCAGTGTCCAGGCATTTGTTGCAAGCATTTACATATGAACAGTGGGAAGAAGTGGGTACATACTACGCCCCTTACCAATCCACTTAGGAGACTGAAAACCCAAAGTGAAAAGATCCTCTTTGAGGCTCCAGCGTGACAAATACCAGTTAGATTTTCAGAGGCTGTGTAGCACTGAACACACACACATGACAGAAAGAAAAATAGTCGTTAACAGTTCCTGGGTCTAGCCAGGTTCCAGGCAAGCTTTGCATGCATTGCCCCATTTAAAGTTCATGAAGCTCTTATAAGTTAGGGAATTACCATCTGTGTGGTGGAGATGAAAGAGCTGGGACCCCAGGAAGTTAAGTGGCTCGCCACATACTTCTACTGGCTGAGCCAAAGTCATTAGTGATTAGAAAGCCTCAAACAAGAGCCTGTGAACGGAATGCCAGACCTTTCTTTTTATTTATGCCTCTTACATGCTTCCTCTGAGGTAAGCGGGACATAGTCCAATCAATATTTTGTAGTCTACTGGAAACTGGTAAATTATACATATAAAATTCAGGGTGACCATGGAGAGAAAGCAAGTTATTTGATATAATTATAAAGCTGTGTAAGTAAATGTAATTCCAGATGATTACAAGATAAGCCTAAAATACCAAGGTTTTATTTCTTGTATTACTTTTTAAGATGTATTCTTAATACTCAGAGAATAGCTGGAGTAATAGAGAAGCAAAGGAGAGCTGCAGAATAGAGTGAAAGAGCCAAAGGTTTCCACTCAGAAGGAAGGGATGAGGTCATCTTTAGAAGAAAAAAAAAATCAAGGCAGATCTGAGTTGGCAACTGTGCCAAGTTCTGGAGTCCAAGAAGAAAGGAAGTGGACAGTGACAATTTACCTGCCAACCTAGCCTGCCTTTTAAATTTTCATTCTTTAACTAGCCATTCAAGAAGTTATCTATAATCTTGCTATTTGGTGTTTTGAGAGGGATAAATGTGTAATTCATGATTTGTTCTCTAGACAAATGTAGGCAGTAACCACTTAATTTCTACAAAGGTGAGGGATTAAACAGGATCATCAACTCTGTTAATTTCTAACCGCTGTTAATTATCATCCTATAGAGACACCATAGTTCCCTGGTTTGATACCAAGTCAACTGTTTTAATATTTAATATGGATAGATTTGCCACATTGGCAAAACACAGACCAGAATTCAGTCTTTGCCTATTCTGTACACGGCAACTAAAATGAATGGTTTTTAGAACTGCAGTAAGAGAATACAGTATTTCCAGAATGAAGTCAAGATCAACTCCTCTCTTCTCATAACAAGATTAGTATGTTTCCAGAATTTGAGGTTGGAGGGAGCCTTTGACAAAGAGCATGGCCCTCATAAAGGTGACATTAGAAAAACAGTGCTGAGAACATCTCAAATGTCCTACTTTTTACAAAACACTTGGAAAAATTGAGAATGAGCCTTTGATATTCTACTACCCAAAACAATCTTCATTCCTTGAATTTATTATTGTTAACCACTCCTGCACAAAGTCAGCATATAACAGCATAGGATTCCCTTGACTGATGTCTCCAATGAGGACTTTAGAAGTCTGAGACTCCGGAGCTTGTGCTGGGTCAACTATGATGTTCCAGGGGTCAGGAAAAGATCTTGCATCAGCCAGAAATAAAGACTCCCTTGCAGGTGTCACAAAGGTCATTCAATGTTGGTGTTTGTCAGACATAGTCCAATATTAAGATCTACTGGAAATCAAATCTTTCTAATAGAAAGGTTCCCAAAGCAAGACACCCCTGTCCCTCAACTCCATTTTTTGTTTTAATGATGTAGTTTTCTACAGCCTTTCTAAAGGCTCATTCTCAATGCTGCCTTTATGAGAGTTACATGCTATTATAACAACTTACCAAGAATTTAGCATCTGCATATAATGCCCATTTATTATCTCACAGTTCTGTAGGTTAGCAGTCCAGCAGGCTTGGCTGGGAGACTTGCTTAGGGTCTCACAAGGCCTAAACTTAAGTGTCGGACAGCCTGGGCTTTCATCTGAAGGCTGTGCAGAAATCAGCTTCCAAGCTCATTGTTGGCAGAATTCAGTTCCTTCTCAGTCTCCTATTGCTCCCTCTGTCTTCAAGCCAGCAACAGCACACTGACTCCTCGCCCACAGAATCTCTCAACTTCCCCTTCTGCCGTCAACAGGAGAGAGCTCTGCTTTCAATGCTCCCATGATCACTTTAGGCCCACGTAGATAATCCACACCAATCTCCCTGTGGTAAGGTCATTGATTAGTCACTTTAATGACATCTGAAAAGTCCCTTTTTGACATCTGATAAGTCCCTTATCCATGTAACCAAAAACCACTGGTTCAACAGTTTTTGACTACTGAAATAAAATTTAAATTATTTTTTAAAGAGGCCACAGCTTTCTCCTCTCTTTTTCCATGTGAAGATACTATGAGGAGACAGCAGTCTGCAACATGGAAGAGACACCTCACCAGAATTCCTGCTGATACCTTGATCTCAGACTTCCAGGCTACAGAACTGTGAGAAATAAAATCTGTGGTTTATAGGTCACCCAGTCTATGATACTTTGTTATAGCAGCCCAAACTAAGATGTGAATCAATCATTAAACTGTTTGTCTGTATTTTCTTGAATGGGTTCATATTTTTGGTTTTCACCACCTTTCTAGGTAATAGATAGCATCACTCCTAGTCTTGAATAACTGCATTTGGTTGACAATGTCCAGGTTAATTTACTCTTACAGAATATTGTGGTACTCCATCTTAAATATAATTTTCCAGATAAAATTGTAATTATTTTAGGATGTCTTGGCATAGCTACTTCTCCTCCACAGATAATCTTATTTGGAATTCTTTGTGCATTTCAATTTCACAGAAATCATTTCGAGAGAAAAGCGGGGGCAGACCGTGGTATTCCAGGTATGAACGGCTAGTCTGTAACTTCAAATAAGGAGGCAAGGTAATGCTTTCCATTTTGTTTCGTTTTTCTTAGATCTACTTCATTGGCCAACCTTTTTATTTTTTTTTCTGAGACAGGGTCTTGCTCTACTGCCCAGGCTAGAGTGCAGTGGTACCGTCTCAGCTCAATGCAGCCTTGACCTCCCAGGCTCAGGTGATCCTCCCACTTCAGCCTCCACAGCAGCTGAGACTACAGGTGTGCCACCATACCTGGCTAATTTTGTTATCTTCTTGTTTTTTGTTTTTGTAGAGACAGGGTTTTGCCATGTTGCTTAGGCTGGTCTTCAACTCCTGACCACAAGTGATCCGCCCGCCTCAGCCTTCCAAAGTGCTGAGATTACAAGTGCGAGCCAAAATGCCTGGCCAAATCTGTTTCTGACATTAAACCAGATGATACACCAGAATTTTCCTCTATATTTTAATTCTTTTTCAATTATTAATGAAGTAATTTAGCCAATATTTATGTGATTCTTGGCATCAAGGGCATTGTAAGTCTAATTTAAACATCAAGTTGAAGGAACAGAGGAGAAGCAGATATTCCCTCAAGGCAGAGGGTCCTTGCACGTGCAAAGGAAGGTGAACACAAATGGGGAATATGGATGGGGAAAGAGGCTACTGAGAACTAAAGCTCAAGAGGAAAGGAAGGAGGCATCCTGTCACGAAGGGCTCCTCTCTATCATGTTAGGGAATTTACACTTCATCCTGAGGCAATGGAACAGTGGTGGTGGGGAACTGAAGAATTTTTAAGCAGAGAAGAAACAGTTATGATCTGTCTTTTCATTCTGGATAGACTGGAGAAGGAATGCTAGGTAATCAGCCTACGATTCGTGAGTCAGGAACCTAGTAACAAAGGCCTGAGAAGCTAATAGTCACCTCACTGAGGCAGTGGTGACCCAAGGGCTGGAGAGAAGGGATGGGTTCCAGGACATATTAAAGAGGCGGAATTGACAAGAAGTACAAGAGAATGGAAGAGGAGAAGGAAAGAGTATTCTTAGTTCTGGCTACATTCTGGGTATCTTATCTCATTTGACCCTCCACAAAAATCACCCCATCAAGCAAGCAGGGCAATCACTTCTGTTTATTAGTGGCAACAAATGGCTCGGAGTGGCTAAGTGGCTTATTTTGAGTCAATAAACGCTAGACTCAGGATCAGAAACTCTGATTCCTAGGTTAAGGGTCTTTCTGTCTCACATGCAGAAGTTTTACTCATGGTTAATAGCATTATGTAAGATTCCAGGCTCATCCTGAATGCGTAATCTAGTAAGATCTAAACTGGACATTAAAATGATGAGCCCACTCCCAAGACAGAAGCTGAAAAGGCAGCCTATCAGAGGTCAAGGTTCCTATAACCTTTAATAACCGTAACAGTTCACAGAAATAAAGGGGAAGGAATGAAGTCCTTAATGTGGCTAAGCACTTAACTACTCAACAGATTAACAGAGTACCTCTAGGTGCACTCTGACATGGGGTCCTGAGTAATAATCAGCTTGCTCAAATAGTACCTAATACAGATAAAAACACACAATGATTTGACTGTGAACCCATTTATAGAAAATGGAGAACAAATGTAATGACAATAGAATGAAATGCATACAGCGGAACCCTAGAAAATAATCCAATGGACCTAAAAATTTAGAACGAAGAGTAGAAAGACCAAATGAAATATGAGTCCAATGAATATGATTATTTGGAAAAAAAATACATATTTAAATAATGATTTGCTAAGAGAAATAACCTCATATTTCTAAAAGTATTTTTTTCTGTCTATGATTAATTGTCCATTCACAGGACTGTGCATTGGAGTGCTTTTCCAAAACACTGAAGACGCAAGAGCAAGGAAAGTGCTGAGATAAAGGGTGTGTTTTTCTCTGGTGGGTAAATCCTTAATCCTTTAGTCAAGAGAAGTGTAGCCACTTCAGAGTGAAGCTTGAGAAGGGCCAGCAGGGAACGGGCCATTTTCCAAATGGTGACCTGCCACTTCTAAGACCAAGGAGCTACATGGGACACTGATCTCCCTTCCAGTCACCAGGAAGCTGAGACTCATTTGCTCTGAATGTTTAAATTTCTAGAAACACATTAACTTTTCTCCTCCTCTATGACCGGCTTCCACATGTTAAGAGCCATTAATGATTGAAACTATTTCATCAGATTTTTCTGTTGGAAATCTTTCTTGCTCTGGTAATTAACAGCCTGCATATTTTTAGTCCCATCGAAAGCAGTAAAATCTACTTTTATATTTTAAGTTATTCTCAAAGAAGTCCATTTGTTTTCAAAGAGAGTGATGGTTAAAGTCTTTTTACCCAGACTAAACATTAATATTTCATTCCTTTAATCAGCAGTTATCTACTGGAATTCTTCTGGATCAAGTTAAGGGACTTTAGCCCTCGAAGAGCTTACAATCCAGGAGGAAAACCAGGGGACCCTGGGTACATGACAACCACACAACAGAAAAGGATTCATGTCCCACAGAACATGCAAATCCCACTCAGTGAGTTGGGTTTGATCCTACTCTCCATTTCAATAATGCTATGAAAGAAAAGGAGCGCTTTGAAAGGGTAAAATACCCTGCACGTACCAGCAGAGGACTTTTTGACAGACTTCATCACACGTCAATCTCAGCATAACAGATACATGCATACCAATAAAAACTAACCTGCTTCAACATTTTAGTTCTGTCATTTCTACAGGCTCCCTAATGTTTACTTCTAACTTAATCCCTATCAATAAAGCCATGGGAATCAGTTTTCCAAAATTTCAACAGAAATTCTATCAAACTTAGTTAATAAAGCCCAAAGGTAAATCTCTGTGGCTGCATTTAGTACACAGATTGCCACTTTTAATGATAAAATGAGATGGGGTGGAACGATTCTCGCTTGCATTAAGGAAAAGATGGAGGAGTCTCATTAAAGTCCATACCTTCTAGGAGCATCAAACAAGAACACGACTCACCTGGGACTGTAGTTCCCGGCAGGGAAACTTTTTCCTTTTCTGTCAGACTAAAGGTTTGACGCAGATGCAAGTTCTGTAGCTTAGAAAACAGACTTTCTCTTCCTAGGTTTACTTCTGGCCTGTGACTGATATTTCAAAAATCAAGAGAAATTGCCAAGACGAGCTTTTACTCCAAGTGAAATGAGGCTTTAAAGCAAAGGACTGGCGTGATATCACTTGTCTTAAAAGATTTACTCTGGCTACTGGGTTGAAAGTAGGCTGTAAAGGGAAGCTATTATCATAATCCAGATGAGACTCAGGCCAAGCAGTTAGCAGCTTAGGTGGTGAGAAGTAGTCAGATAATGGGGAAAAACTTTTTAAAAATAGAATCAATAGAATTTTCTGCCAAACTGAATGTGGGGAATAAAAAAAAAAAAAGTAGTTGGCTGGGGGCGGTGGTTCACACCTGTAATCCCAGCACTTTGGGAGATCAAGGTGGGAGGACTGCCTGAGCTCAGAGTTCAAGAGCAGTCTGGGCAACACGGTAAGACCTCACCTCTAAGAAAAAATTTAAAAACTAGCCAGGTATGGTGGTATATGCCTGTAGTCCCAGCTATTCAAGAAGCAGAGGTGAGATTACTTGAGCCCAAGAGGTTAAGGCTGCAGTGAGCTGTAACTGTGCTACTGCATGCCAGACTGAGCAACAGAACAAGAACACCCTGTCTCCCCCTCCCCGACACCACATTCCCAAAAAAGAAGTCATAAATGACCTCAAGGTTTTTGGCCTAAGCAACTAGAAGGATGGATTTGCCATGAAATGGGGAAGTCTGCGGTGGACTAGATAGAGGTAAGGGACAGGAGTTCTGATGTGTTCATGAGGTCAATTAGACATTCAGGTGAAAATGTGGAAACTGGATATTCATAACTGCAGTTCAGGGGAGGGGTCTAGGCTAGAGATAGAAATGTGGGACTTACCAACATACACCTAATACCAGATTGCCTTACTGTAAAACAGCAAAAGACTCATGATATTGACTAGAGAATTACCTTAAAGTGAGAATTTTCATTGTGCAGTGAGGATCTACTCTGGCAGAGAAAGCCTGTTCCTCACTTCCCTACGGGGCATCCATACAGACTGATCTAATTTTAGACATCACACTGAGCTAGTTGCTGGGGGCCAATGTCAAGCAAGAGACAACGGAGGGTAGCTATTCGCACCCAGAGGCTGAAGGTCGCTTTCCAAAATCAAACAGAGGGTAAAGGAAAACTAGAGTAAAGGAAATCTAGTCAAACACAGTCCAAAACAGCAGTCTGGGAGAAACCTGTGGTATGGCATGTGTTAAAGGAATCTCATTTATTTTAGGGGCTCCAGTTATCCCCCAGCTCATAGACATTTATATTTTGCAGATAACACACCAACAATGGATCCATTCTATGATTTCACAAAGGTGAGGGAGGATTGGGGAGCAACTAAGAAAAACTCATTTTCAGCCAAAAGTGTGTTATCGTAAGTCAAATAACCCCATACAAATAAGGATTTAGGATATGTGCCATACCAACCAACGCTGACTTTCTGTGGTAAGCAGAAATGGCACTGGCTATTTTAGCATTAGAAGTTCTCACTGGACACAGAAAAGCTGCCATCTCCATCAACTGTCTCTATAGGAGCAGCCCTGTAAACCCAAACCTAAAAGCGATGGCAAACATCAAACTAATGTTTTATATTTAAATCATGCTTACAGACATCACAAATTGACTCATCTGCATTCAATCTTTTCAGCGTTTATAGACTGCCCATTTTTGGAGACATGAACATATGTCTTTTTTTTTTTTTTGGCTGTAAGTTGGGGGATATGTGTGCAGAACGTGCAGGTCTGTTACATAGGTATACACATGCCATGGTGGTTTGCTGTACCCATCAACCTGTCATCTAGGTTTTAAGCCCTGCATGCATTAGGTTTTCGTCCTAATGCCCTCCCTCTCTTCCCCCCACTCCCAACATATGTCATCTTCTGAGTATGCTACTTGTTTTAAACTTCCATCATAATTTACTGCCTGACAATTCAGTTGGACAACTCTTACACTCCCTGGCCTATTCTCTCTGAGATGAAAAATAGGCTGCCAATTACTGACAAAAGAAGAAATACAATGAGAAAAGAAATAACCCAATGATTAAGGGGAGCTCATTCTCAATTCCTCAGTACAGCAGCCAACCTAAAATAAGGAGATTTCCACCTATATAAGGATAAAACCACCCATCCAAAGATTTCTCTCATCCTGATATGGAGAGAGTTTGTAAAAATAAAACAATTTTATAAAAGGCACCATCCTGAGCAATTCAAATCTTGTTTTAAATTTGTATCAAATATTTGTTCTGCCAGGGAACATTTCCAAAAAGGAAAGGTTTTGTCTCAATTGCTGTGGCAGCGAACACTTCCACTGGAGCTGTTAGATCAGTATCAGGATACTCTCACTGGCTTACATAGCTTTCAAAATATTTGTGTTGCTACCACACTCCTTTGCCAATATATGTGACTTGTAATACTTTTTTATTCATCTGGATGTATTTATACAACTGTGTACGTCCAGAAAACTTTTTAAAAGTTGGCATAAATATGCTGTGATGAAAACTGAAAAATACATCTGCCTTTCTCACTATGTAGAAATACCATATTTGCAAATTAGGGGACAAATCGGTCTTTACTGTCACAAGCCCAAATTAGGCCCTTAGAGAGGTCAAATTTAAATAACATCGCTATATATTACAGAGAAAATACCAGCATCTTATATAAGTTATTACTTAATCCTCAATATTTTATTAGGCAGAATCCATTCTCAGCGTTAAGGAGATCTTTGCTCAAGGGGTAAGCTGATATGATTAATGGCTAGAGCTGGGATTTCTTGAATATTCTTTACAAACCAGTATTAATTATTTTCATTATTTGGGTCATGATTAGCAAGGAAACCCTTTAAAAAGTCTCTGGCTTTGCTTTTTACCCCCTTTTTGGGGGAAAGAGGAACCCCCAAAAGCTGGCAAAGCAGCAGCACCTTTACTGTGGGCAGGAAAACAGCCAGAAGTCTCGAGGCTGCAGAGACCCAGGCTGGTGAGAAGTCCAGAGCATCAGAGAGGAAGAGTTTTCTGGGGGTACAAACAGTGACTGCATGGTAAGTGCTCATCAACACACAGTGAAATAACACACCCCAAATTCTATCAAAATATTTTGGTCAGAGCTGATGAACTTCAGAGGTACTTCAAAATATCGACAAATCCTGGATACCCTTTGACATATAAATGAGCCACCATGGGATAATATTGGCCTCTTATGCATAAAATACCGGGTATTTTGTTAGAGCAAAACTTTTCCAGGAAAAAAGAAGGAACTAGAGCTTCCTTTGTCCTCTTAAAATTAGGAAAGGATCTAGATAAAGCCAAAGTGAAAATTTGTAGGAGACGGCTAAGGAAGGAGAAATGGAGTGCCACCACTGGGGGCGAGGTGTGTTCACATACTTCATTTTCTTTTGCCATGCCATCCTATGTAGCTAACACCAAGACATTTTCCGAGGCCCCTTTTTTCATTTGCTCTGTTTGGAAACAGAAAAGTTGCTACTCTCAATGTCTGGTACAACCCAGTTTCCCCACGTGATCTTTTACCAAGTCAAGCATCGTCTGGGCATCTGCCAGGCTCATCGGCCAGGCTCCTGTGGGCCCCTTTCCCTTCCCTTTCCTAAGATACCACTCATCAAGTCACTGTTCATCCTCCCCTGACCCTGCTCCCAATGCTCACGCCCGCGAGTGGACAGAGGCATCTGTCCCAATTTTTATTCTGAAAGTTCCAGCAACAATGAACCTTGCATAACTCACTCAGTGAAATGAAATGATGAAGAACATAGATGGCCTCTTGTGGTCAGTAAAGCAGCGATGTTCTCTTTTGCTCTCAAATGCTGTCTTGCAAAGTTTCACAAGTACAAATATATGTTATCATCTGACCTTTTGAAAATGATTCTGTGTATATATAAATGCACTTAAAGTATGCTGCAACTTGTGGCTCCTAAATAGTTCACTTTATGCTATTTATATCTTTATGTTACAAGAAGACATTCCAAAGAAAAAGTGGCGATGAGAACTCACATTTCTCTCATCATGCACTCCTCCCCCAAGTTAAATCCACAGTCAAGTCAGCCTGGCCTTTTGTCTCAATGGCTCTCAGAATTAACCACATTTTGACAGTAAGAACAACAAAAAGTTCTAAACGTAATCTAAGTAAACAAAGACTGATAAATGTCACGTAATCACCAGATAGAAGATGAATGCTGCTGACATTAAACCAAATAGTTTGTCATTCTGTTGACTGTCAAATTAAGATCTCTTCATTTTAAGTGCAATTGCTGCATACAATTTTTCTTTTTCTTTTTTTTTTTTATTTTGTGACAGAGTTTCGCTCTGTCACCCAGGCTGGAGTCCCATGGCAAATCTCAGCTCACTGCAACCTCCACCTCCCAGGTTCCAGCGATTCTCCTGCCTCAGCCTCCTGAGTAGCTGGGATTACAGGCACCCCGCCACCATGCCCAGCTTTTTTTTTTTTTTTTTTTGCATTTTTAGTAGAAACAGAGTTTTACCACGTTGGCCAGGCTGGTCTTGAACTCCTGACCTCAGGTGATCCACACACCTTAGCCTTCCAAAGTGCTGGGATTACAGACATGAGCCACCATGCCTGGCCTACTACATATGATTTTATAAATAATTTATGTTTCCAATTTAAGACTAACCATCTTCCACCCCGCATCCCCAATACCATATCCTGCCAAACTGTTTACTCATGCAAAACCTATTAATTGCTTAAAGACCCTCAGGCTGTTTTCAGCAATATTTTCTTCTGATGTTCAACACAGAAAAATACATACCCCTTTGTACTTGGTTAACGGTGATGATATGATGTCCTGAGAGTTAAATTGCCTTTATCACACGAATCTATCTGCCCTGCCTGTTAACTATCACCTTTACTAACACATGTGCAGACTACTGATCACATCTTTGTAACTAGAAGGAGTTCAATATGGCTTAGGTGTAATACTGTTTCACCAGTGAGCCATCACAGAGGAGGACAGTTAAGGTGAGCTAGTTTAAGGGTCTAAAAAAGACAGACATGAAAATCAGCGAATAAAATAAACAAGAATAGGTAGAAATGGAACAGGAGATACTAAAATGGAGAATTTAACTGAAATCTTTGCCAATGCTTTCAGTAATTCAAGTCATTTGATTCAGTTCCACCAAACTACCCAAGCATGAATTCCTGCACAGAGCATGCTTCAGAAACAAGCAGACCCCAAGTTCTCGCTTTAGGCAGCAAAACTCTGTCAACTGCTCTTTCAGTCCATCTCAATTTATGGGACTGCATAACCTACTTAGCATGGTAATCTGGCTTCTACTGCAACATATTTAAAAACCAGATTTTGGCTATTCATGGAAGGAAAAGAAGAGAACTAAAAAGCATGATAACGTTTTCAAAGGAAAGACAAAAAAAAAACAAAGGGCTAACCAGCTTTGTTTCATTGATTAAATTCCAAGGGCTTTCCCCACCAGTTTGAAAAATGCAGGTTATTACCATTGTGTTTATTAAAAGTGCTACTTTAAATTGCAGATTGAGCAAATGGGAATTCCCCGTGATAGCTGTAGATTACCCACAAACAATTATAAGCAATTTTAAATGAAAGGAGGAGGAAAGAACAAGGAAGAATTGTAGAACAATGGTTCTAAAAGCCACTGATAATTTACATAAAACTCAACATCTAAATGTATGAGAGTAAAAGGTCCAGAGTCACACAGATGCAATATTCACAGGGTTGCTTTGCATTGTGACTTTTAAAAGTCTTCCAAAATGGTGCTCAGAATCAACTAGCAAAAACTTTGCTCACTGATTATCTGACAGCCTATTACCAGATTTAAGAAGGGGCTAGGGACCTTCCAGAGCAAATGGTTGCTTGCTAGCTCACTTGAAAAATGCACTTGTTTCAGCACAGAAATAACAAATCTGTTTCTGATTCCTAACATTATTTTCCAAATGCTGCCAAGAAAAGAATCTAAGGAATTCTTTTTCATACACAACATACACGAGACAACTGGAAAGAGGCCTGTGATCTCTCCCAGGGTGCACAATGAGGAAGGATAGAGTTAGTTTCTAATGTGAACTGCCCTTGCGGGAGCAGAAGCACATGCCTGAGATTGTTCATAGCTGTAATCTCCAACATAACTCTTTGCTATTATTAGACAACCTAAAGGCCTTCCTAAATCAGTAACTTGTGAAGGAGAAAAGAGTATAGACAGGACTCTATCGTTCAGGGCATGCAGGCAGCTGGGACACACCCAACTCCACAGAATTCACCACTTTTCCACTCCATGAAACTAGATTTCTATCTCTTGGAAGACACATAAAGGCTGAGAAAGGGAAAGAACCTAGTCCAACACAAGCCAGTTTAAAGTCCCTAGAGAGAATGCAAAATCAGGTAAAATCCATTATTAAATTCAGGAACTTAAGGTCTATCATGCTCATAAAACATAGTGAAATTATTCTTGGAGCACAGAAGGATATACGTATGCATCCTGTCCATATTAAAAGCAACATCAGGCCAGCCGTGGTGGCTCACGCCTGTAATCCCAGAACTTTGGGAGGCTGAGGCAGGCAAATCACTTGAGGTCAGAAGTTCGAGATCAGTCTGGCCAACATGGTAAAACCTCATCTCTACTAAAAATTCAAAAATTAGCCAGGTGAGGTGGTGCGTGCCTGTAGTCCCAGCTACTTGGGAGGCTCAGGCAGGAGAATCACTTGAACCCGGGAGGCAGAGGTTACAGTGAGCCGAGATCGCACCACTGCACTCCAGCCTGGGCAAAAGAGCAAGATTCTGTCTCAAAAAATAAAAGCAACACCATTTAAAAAATATTACCGCATTTAAAAAACACAACAGCAGAGAGTCTGCCTTAAAATTTTCAGCATTGTGTAATAATCAAATCAATGATTTTTGAAAGTACATATTTTAGCATGGTTCACTTCTGTTATACTAATAAGGAGGACTTACCAACAGAATCCCCTTTGAAGAGGAGGATAATCAGGAGAATGTTGAAAGACTGAGTCATCCAACAGACTGAGCTATCTAATGCAACCGTTTAAATCTCTGGCTCACACTGAGTTGACTGCAGTGAACTAAGTTCAATTTTGTTTTTTGTTTTTCCCCTTCTCAGCGGGATAAGAGTTCATGAAAGAAGCTGAATCGATTAAAGGAAATAAAAAGGCAACATTTTCTTTTGCATGACTGGTCATAATGGGCATGTACATTTTCAACTCTTCTACCTACACACACAAACTCATCTTAAATTTGCATTGCCATAGTATCAAAGGCATCCGCAAAGCAGCCATGTTGGATGTCATTCTTTCAGTTCTCCATTAAACACACCTCCCACGCAGCTGCCCTCAAGTTATGTGATTTTACGCAAGGTCCAATGGATTGGGTTGAATAGCATCCTCCCAAAATCATGTCCCTCACAACCCTGGAATATGTCTTTAATTGGAAATAGGGTCTTTGCAGACGTAATTACTTAAGGTGAAGTTATATACTGGATTAAGGGTGGGCCCTAAGTCCAATGAGTGGTGTCCTTATAAGAAAAACATCTGACACAGAGACACAGAGAAACACGCAGGAAAGAAGGCTGTGGGAAGAGAGGCAGAAACTGAAGTGATGTTTCCACAAGCCAAGAAATGCCTGGAGCCATCGGGAACTGAGAGAGGCAAGGAAGAGTCTTTCCTGGAGCCTTCAGAGAGAGCATGGCACTGCTAACTTCTTGATTTCAAACTTCTAGCCTCTAGAACTGTGAGACAATACATTTCTGAGTAAGCTACTCACTCTGTAGTAATTCGTTATGACAGCTCTGGGAAACTAATGCAGATCTGTCTACTCACCAGTGCCAGTAGGACAATACTTTGCTACCAGTCCACAATAAGATTAGTACAGGAAATGAGATTAAATGTTTAAGAATTTTTATAGCTGTTTGACAATGTGGTGATATCCATAAGAACATGATTTTATGTTTTACAAAGCATCCGTCCGTAATGGTTTGGAAATTTCTTTTAAAAAGTCTGCACCAACGTTACAGAAGCATTACAAAGATAACTAGTATTTATAGCTGATGTACTATAATTCAGAAATCTGCATTCAGAACCATTTCAGAGAAGTATGATTATGTTCCACATAGCTTTAGTAGTAAAACATTTTATTCTAATTTCTATTTATTTTTTAAAAACTTTTTTCAAGACAGGGTCTCACCCTATTGCCCTGACTAGAGTGCAGCAGCAGAATCACAACTCGCTGCAGCCTCAAACTCCCCTCAAGCAATCCTCCTGCCTCAGTCTCCCAAGCAGCTTGGGACTACAGTTCCACGTCACCACATCTGGCTAATTTTTAAAATTTTTTTTGTGGAAACAGGGTCTCCCTATGTTACCCAGGCTGGTCTCGAACTCACAGCCTCAAATGATCCTCCCTCCTCAGCCTTCTAAAAGCATTGGAATTATAGGCTTGAGACATGGCACCTGGCCTATTCTACTTCTTAGAATAATCTGTGAATGGTACACATGGTAGTTTGCTATTAATCACATTGTTTGCTATTAATCATATTATTTGATTAGCCAGAATTCACTTCCCAGACCATAACGGATCACTTGTTACACAGTGAAGGAACATACCATGCCTTTGTTAGGCACAGAGACCTTCCTTAGCTGAACTTTACAGAACATCTTCCCAAAGACTGAGTGCTCAAATGTTGCACATACAAAATGCAGTTGAGAGGAACTGATGTATCTGAGATACTTCAACAGTCAAGAGTGACTGCAACTATGAGTTACTACAGTGACAGTAATGAGAAAGATGGCAACCTTCTTCAAGGAAGGCCAAATTGACCAAAAGCTGAGTAGACCTGGCTTCAGAAAAGAAACAGTTTAAGTAGAGAAAAGGAAATCCTGCATCAATGTGGGAAGCGATCTGATTTAAATGTTTTCTTTCAGCAATTATAAGAAACACACAGAAACATGATTTAAACTAAAGGAAGAGCAATCATATTTCCTTCAAAATCAATGCTAATCACCATCACATAAGCAATAGCCCCTAGAACCTTGGCTAGCCACAGACCAATGAATGAAAGCCACTTTTCCAGAGTAAGAACACAAAGCATCAACATGTAGCTCTTATTATTCCTCTGCTTAATCTCATTCACCCTTACTTTATCATGGGTTTGCCTCAATACGGAGGGCAAAGGACAATCTAAAAATCATTATTGTAAATCAAGAAGCTGTAAGTCACAGGAAGAGAGCAGAACATCAACTGTTTGTCCTAGCTGCTAGGAGATCAGAGTAGGCTTTAAAAGCGTTCGACTGTGGATTCCTGATTAGAACACACACTTCAGCGTAAAAGCACTCAGTTGTCACCACATGCCATACGTTTGAGTTTTTTAAGTTTTCTGAGTTACCACAGAAACTAAGAGTCCATGAAAGTGAGAGATTCTTTAATAAAATGGAATGGCTGTTATGGGAATGGGTGGAGAAAAATAAGTTGAAGCTGCAGATGTCCCACACAGTAACAATTCCACACCCATATTCAATTAAAAACTGTAAACCTTAACCTATCATTGGATCATAATGATTTCAGCTGCACTGTGGAAATTACACTAGGTAACATGTGCATTCATCCAATAATACCACTGACTCTTCATACTTAAACGTTTTTAGAACAATTTTTTAAAGAAACAGTGTCATGAGAGCTCAAAATGCCTTTTATCTAAAATTATTTTTCGAAAATACTCAAATTCACATCAGCCTATGACTCCTTGGAAGTCCACTGCAACTAGATTCTCTCTGTAGTAAGAATTAATTGAATGCTTGAGGAGAGAAAAATGTGATGTTCCTTTTTGTTTTTACCCCCTCAATTTCACCAAACTTGCATCTACTATATAAAGAAATATCCCAAACTCCAAATTCAATATGAAAGACTGGTGGGTTTTAAGGTGTCAAATTAATGTTAAAACTGCAAAGGCTGGGACTACAAAATCCACGTCTATACCTCACAAACAGACTTTGAGGACAAAGGAGCAATCCACAAAGCAAGTAAGCCAGGACCACTTTATTCCCAAAAAATGAAAAGACGTCAAGAATTTCCCATCAATAGAATGACATACACTGAAAAATATGAACAGAATAGTCTACTTCAGTTCCAAGGAAATTCATCTCCCCCGTACTCCTGACCATTTCAACAATCACACAGACAAACACACTCTCACATGCCTACATTAATTACATTAGGACAAGAGTTGGAAGAAAAATAGAGTTGAAGGAAAAAAATAAATGCCTAAAGAGAGAAAATACTCCTTGACTAATCAGGGAATGACAATATATACTCATATAATCACCATCTTATAGTACTTAGGAAGTACTATGATCCATATGGGTACAGAACAAGAAGTATGTTTTCTTTTTTTTTTTTAAGATGGAGTTTCACTCTTGTTGCCCAGGCTGGAGTGCAGCGGCGCGATCTCGCTTG
Source organism: Cheracebus regulus (assembly GCA_963574635.1). NCBI lineage: Eukaryota > Metazoa > Chordata > Mammalia > Primates > Pitheciidae > Cheracebus > Cheracebus regulus. Next base: position 40,111 of record CAUYQU010071648.1, on the reverse strand, counting down.
CTGCAACCTCCTCCTCCTGGGTACAAGCAATTCTCCTACCTCAACCTCCAAAGTAGCTGGGATTACAGACACCCACCACCACGCCTGGCTAATTTTTTGTATTTTTAGTAGAGACAAGTGTTTCACCATGTTGACCAGGCTGGTCTCGAACTCCTGACCTCAGGTGATTCACCTGCCTTGGCCTGCCAAAGTGCTGGGATTATAGGCATGAGCCACGGTGCCTGGCCTGGAAGTATGCTCCATAGTAAAATTAATTTCATTCCTAAGTTCACACAGTAAAGCTTAAAGCAATAGAATCCTTTACCCTTTCTACTCATTCTAACCCTTTACAGGAACAACTCCTTACATGAAAACTTCTCAAACGGACTCATACTATCACTGTAAACTATTCCTATATTTATTAAGTTGATTTTAAAAACCTTCTCTTAAACTTTTAGCTACTTTTGTCTATAACAAAACACATATAAAACACATTCAAACACAGAAATATCCTTTCTAGAAAAGAATTCCATTTCCCCAGCAGGAGGTCTTTCTTCCTGTTTGCAACAAAAAAGAACAATGACTTTTTCACTTTCATCCTTACAAAACTCTCTCAAACTTTGATTTTTACTGAAACCAGCTCTGTGATTTTGACTCTGATGTTAAATGACAGTCTTCCCCAAGTAGAACTCTGCCACCCAAATGGTCCGGAAGCCCCCTCACCTTTCAGGCAGAACATTCTGCAGCAGTTCCATGGAGGGGCTGCGCTCTGTGGTCTGATGAAGCCTGCAGTGCTAGGCACAGCTTCCTCCCAGCCCACCTCCTCAGCGCTCACTGCCAGAGAGCAGGGCGGCCAGCCAGCGCCTGCTACTCCAGGAAGCCACTGCCCAATCCCCAGCCTGCTGGGCTGTGCTGCTGACACCTCCCTATCTCTCCTAGGATATTTCACACCATGGAATCAGCCCATGATCATCTTGAAAGGGGAGGGGAGCCAGGGGTTAGCAGTCACCACTCATACAGTCCAGCCCAAGGGCGAGCCCATTTGTTTGTGCTTCTCTCTCAGCATTTTCCACTGCAGTGGATGCAGCTCTTCACGTGACCGACACAAAAAAGAAATCACTTGATTCAGTTTAACCTTTTGCTATTAATTATCACTTACTATTCATTGACTTCATTATTCCTTTTCGGTTCACATGCTCCCCTTGTGTTCTGATATAGAACAAACCATATACTGATACACTGCACACTGTAATAGGAAACTTTGCACTCAGTTGTCTGAGCCTACGTAAATGAGTGAATATATGTGAAATGCTCTTAATAGTCCCAGACAAACTATAAGCACTAAGTAAGTGCTATCACTACTACTACCTACTACTATTTAAAAACGGGACAGGCATGGTGGCTCACACCTATAATCCCAGCACTTTGGGAGATCAAGGCAGGACGATCACTTGAGCCCAGGAATTTGAGATCAGTCTGGACAACACAGTGAGACTCCATTTCTATTAAAAAATAAAAAAAAATTAGTTGGGCATGCGCCTGTGGTCCCAGCTACTTGGGAGGCTGAGATGGAAGGACTGCTTGAGACCAAGAAGTTGAGACTGCACTGGGCCATGATCATGCCACTGTACTCCAGCCTGGGCAACAGAGTGAGACCCTGTCTCAAAACAAAAAACACAAACAAACAAAAAAACAAGAAAACTACTTGAGTATTAGGATAAAAATGTGAAGCATGTTACCCTTCTATGGCATTGTCATGTTTTCAGATGAGGAAACAAAGACAGTATTAGAGTACGTGAATTTCTAACTCTACTGTGGACATAATCAGATCATTACATTTCTTCCCCTCCACTGGAAAGCTAAATTCATTCTGGCAGGTTCAAGACTACTTAACTGCAAACTCTCAAACACAGGTGGAAAGTGGCAGAAGGAATCTTATGACAGATCTGAAGAGACATAGTCCACAAATACTGCTTCAGGCACACCCTGCTTAAAAAGTACCATCTGAACCCTAAGTGGCCCCGTGGTCCTTCCCACAGAGATGTTAGAGTCTCCCAGCTCAGGATGTGGCCATTGTTCACAGGACCCGTTGCTGTTTGCAGGTCTTCCTTTTGACTCCACAGGATGCAGGAAACTGACTCACAGAACCAATCTATCTATCTGTCTGTGTCCTGGGGTGCTCACTGCCACACAGTAAGGATGCTCTGTGTTCTTTGGTTTTCAATACAAGCTTCAGCATATCCCGGTTGGGTTTCTGCTCCCTGTCACCCTGAGTCACCAACAGCACCTGGGTAATAAATATGTTATCTTCCATAAGGAAGTCATTGTACTAGTTTCTGTGATCACAAGAATATATAAGAGGTCTCTGGCCAGAAGCTAGTTAGGATTTAAAAAAACACTGCATGGGGAATGAAGAACAGTGACATTAACTCTTAGAACAGAATGGGCAGGAACCTCATAGCTCATTTCATTTGGTAAACCACGAGGTGGTTCATTCAACTAACAAACAAAATCAAAATCAAAATATCCTACCAATAAGTGCAGAGTAACAAACATCATCAAAATCAGACCAGCTGACTAGCCTCTTCCATCTCACCATGGAACTATCTCCATGGCTGATCTGAGTCATTCTCTGTCCTCTCCTGTTCTGAATAGTCTCTCCCAGTGTAATTTATGAATTCAGCAGTATTCCTGAAAATATTCTCATGGGTTACATTCAACTTTTTAAGAGAGAGAGGAACTCCTATCTTGAAGACTTAAGACTTTTGAACACAGGCTAGTACACAGGGTCTGGGGGGATTACGCATATTTAACAGCACTCTGAATACTCACAGTTTAAGCCTTTTTTAATAGAGATAACTTCCTTTATACACTGGAAAGAACAGTGGATGGAAGAGTAAAGAGAATCTCATTCCAGTCACATCTATATCACTATCTAGTTCAAGCTTGTCCAACCTGTGGCCCACACGCAGCCCAGGAAGCTTTGAATGTGACCCAACACAAATTCATAAACTTTCTTAAAATATTACGAGATTTTTTTTTTTTGTAATTTTTTAAAGTTCATCAGCTATTGTTAGTGTTGATGTATTTAGACAATTCTTCTTCTTCCAATTTGGCCCAGGGAAGCCAAAAAATTGGATGTCTCAATAGTTGGCCTCTAGAGCAGTTCATGGCCTGTAAATGTGAGGATTAAATACAATAAAGGAACTAAACTAACTCCAAGGTTCCATCTTACCTCATTAATTGTTTTTTTTGTATGAATACACACAAATACTTTTAGGTACATTATGTCAGGGCACAGGAAAAGAATCTTTGTCTTCTTGTGGTTTAGTGCAAGAGATGAGAGGAATAAATAACTATAATTCAATGTGGTAAGTCACATAACAGAAGAATACACAAAATTAATAATGATCAATGGCAGTTCTTGCCTACTGCCATCTAATTAAGCTATCCTTCTAAGGTTAAAGCATATATAATTTAATGTAGTGGGTTGAATAGTGTCCACCCCAAATACATGTCTACCCTCAGAGTATGGCCTTATTTGGAAGTAAGATCTTCATAAGTTAAGGAAAGTAAGAATCAAGATGAGATGATACTGCATTAGGGTGGGCCCTAAATGCACTGAGAGTGTCCTAATAAGGGAGAAAAGGATACACAGAGACACACTGAAGGTCATAAAGGATGGAGGCAGAGGCTGGAGGGGTGCTGTCACAGATAAGGAACACCTGGCACCTGCGGACGCTGGAAGGGGCAGGATAGGATTCTCCCTGAGAGCCTCCAGAGGAAGCAGGACTCTGCCAGCACCTTGATTTCAGAACTTGGGTTTCCTGAACAGGGAGAGAATAAGCTTGTTATTTTAAGCCACTATGCTTGCGGTAATTTGTTAGAGTGACCCTAGGAAACTTATACATTCAGCAAGGTAATAATTAGGTGAGATAGCATGATTTATTTTTCTTTTTAAATTGTCTTCAATTTATGTTTACGTAGGCTTAAAACCTATTTTTTCATACCCTTGTACTTATAGTAGGAAAATGTTATACCACTTCTAAACAGCACAAATACCAACTTCTGTTAAATTACTGAAATTATAGGTATCACTACCTGAAAACTTCACAGCATTAATCTCAAGCAATGACAATTAAAGGAGTTTTTCTTAATGTCAAATATAAGATTATCATATTTAAAAATCCCTTCTAGGCCGAGCATGGTGGCTCACACCTGTAATCCCAGCACTTTGGGAGGCTGAGGCGGGCAGATCACCTGAGGTCAGGAGGTCAAGACCAGCCTGGCCAACATGGTGAAACCCCGTGTCTACTAAAAATACAAAATTGGCCAGGCATGGTGTCGCCCACCTGTAATCCCAGCTACTCGGGAGGCTGAGACAGGAAAATTGCCTGAACCCGGGAAGTGGAGGTTGTAATGAGCCAGGATTGTGCCACTGCACTCCAGCCTGGGCGACAGAGTAAGACTGTGTCTCCAAATAAAAAAATTAAAAACTAAAATCCCTTGTGTTTACAGCTGTATGTTTGAAAAGAAAACATGAAAAGGCATACCATTCAAACTAGGAAAAAAATAAGAACTATCCATTAAAATTATGATTGTCTGCCACCATTGATCATTGCTACCGAGATTGAAAAGTAAATAACTAGGAAGCTTTTGTGAAAGGGAGTAGGTCCAAGATGATGCACGCTCCCAGGAACTGTAGCCCTCTGGACAGCACAAAGGTCTTGCCTTTGCCAACCATGACCTTAGGGCGGCAACCACTTCTCTCCCTTGTAGGATTACAACATCCAGCATCATGTTAAAGTTTAACCTTATTATCTCTACAAGAGGGAGTGGGAGCCACATATGCAGCCAAAAATATTTAGATAATTATGTCTTCCAAACCACTCCAGCGTGATTTCGCTTGTGTGCTTCAAGTTTAATTTTGATTTCCATAAAATAGTGGGGATGAGAATAAATTAGAAATTCGTCTGCCTAACACAGAATTAGTATGCCTAGATCAGCTCAAAATTGGACTTCATTCCTGACAAAATACAAAGCAAAATTACACAAGAAAAACAGGCAAGCCGTATCTTCTACCTATGCATCCTGACTCTTACTCTTGCTTAAAAGGCCAGATAAAGATGGAAAAATCCTTCTCCATACCCATTCACAGGTCTGCTTCACCTCGACTGCAAAGTACAGTAGTCCTCCCTTATCCGAGGTTTGCTTTCGGTACTTTCAGTTACCCCAAGTCAACTTAGATCCAAAAATATTAAAAGAGAGAGAGATATTAAGACAGAGAAAGAGACTACATTTATATTAGTTTTATTATAGCATATTGTTATAATTGTTCTATTTTATTATTACAGTTATGTTGTTAATCTCTTACTGTGCCTAATTCATAAATTAAACTTTATCATAGGTATGTATGTATAAGAAAAATATAGTGTATATAGGGTTTGGTACTATGCGTGGTTTTAGGCGTCCACTGGGTGGTCTTGAGACGTATCCCCCAAGGATAAGGTGTGGCTACTGTATTCAAACAGGCAATGCTTACTTTCATAGCTGTATCTCTAGACATGCTTTTAAAGCATGAGAAGGTTGTGAAGACAGAGGAGCCTGTAGATGTATTTCCCATCACAGTGCTTTCCATTTCTCCCTGGACACAAGAGATTGGAGATGCTAAAACCCTTTGATACTTTTAAGATGAGAATGATCAGGTTAAGCCAATTCCCTAGAGAAGAATGAATCCACTCTGGTGGCACCTATGACTGTGGCTAACACCATTTTACTCAAGTTTTCGTCATTCCCCACTCCTCTACTATTCTAGAATACTTCTAGTTTCACCAATATTCTGAATCTCTCAGACAAGAGACTTAGTCTGAGTTTGTCTATATATTTATTACTAGCTCAGGCACAAGAGAAAGAAGAAAAACATTATAGCAGCATAACTTTAAACTGGCTAATTTCACTTTCTCCTGGCTAACCAGGGAAACTAATTTAAACCCAGGCCCTAGGTTAGTGCCCCCAGTCCGTCCAACTCTGTACACAGGGGAATATGGAACCCAGGTTTTCGTCCTGGACACTTCCGCTTCTCAACATCATCTGAGCCTGTATTCTGTTTGAGTTTTCTCCACTCCAGATCCAAGCCTGACCTACTTGGTCCCAAGGGCAACCTTCCTCCTCTTTGCATTTTCTTTTCTCTTAGGAAATAGCTGAATCCTGGGGTATTTTGTGCTGGATTCAAATTAGCCATGAAGCAATAAGGCAACTACAATATGGACTTGGGTAGACATATTCACATCACTGTATTTCCTCCTTAATCATGGGAGCTCTGCTCTAATTTGTCCTTTAAAAATATACCCTCCTGAGCCAGTTCTTGAGGTTATTTCAACTTTTTTTTCCTTCATAGCCAAGCATAGATCTCTTGACATCACAGTCAAGAAAGTAGCCAACTCATTTGGCTCCTTTTCATGGAATTCGAATCTTCATTCACGGCACGCTAGCTAGCTCTCCCTACCACCCAAATGGTTAGATTTTTCTCTCTCTCTTTTTTTTTCCCAAAGACCCTTTAGGTCCTTCTGGTTTCACCTTCCAAGGGAAGGTAATGATGAGTTTCCAAGTTGACCTGGGCTCTTAGCTTAGATAACCTTCCAGCCTCTTTTAATTGCCCTTAGCTGTGGCAAGCTGCCTTGACTCCCACTGCTGTCCACTGGGCTCCAGTCTGTAACTCCACTCATTTCCTGAGAAGCACAAGGACACCTCAAGAGCAGCAGCACAGAAAGGAGTCTTTATTATGTAACCTTCTGCCATTTATCCAGCCCTGATGTTGATTCAAAGCATAGTGCCTATGGCAGAGATGTTTCTTTAAGACAGAGTACTCCTTAGTATCTTTGTAGCTGATTTTTTTGCTTTTGAAATCTGACCTTGTAATCCATCTTCACACCTATTACATCTTTCCAAAAGAACTCTAATTGCACCATCTTTTCCTTCCAGAGGGAAAAAAAAAAAATCATATTTCTACTTCTGTAAAAAAACACAAGATAAGGATAAATCCCAAACTCTTCATGTAGCAATAAAGGCCCATCTGGACTTGTACTCAGTATTTTTTCCAAACTATTCTGGATGTATCCCATTAAGTGACCCCCACAGCAGGCTCTGCGTCCTATTCCCTAGGGTCTTGTACCTCTGTTGTCTGGGATCAGTCTATTGCCCCCCTTGTCTGGAATGCAGCCCTCAACCCCATACTCTGCTTTTTACTTCTCTAAAGCCTCCTCTAACCATGCTCCTCTCCAGCAGCAGGATCAATCTCAAGCTTGCACTATGTCTTATGGCACTTTATTCCCATGGCTGGCGTGGCGTTACAATTCTGCCCACACAACGTGAGCGTTCCTTAAAGCAGGGACTTGCTCATTCACACTTAACTTCTGGTACTTTTCAGGGTGCTGGAACATGACAGGTGATCCATGTTTGTTGCATAGATGTATAAAGCCAGAATCATTACTACTTTGCTATTTCATCAAAAAGCATAGTGAAAAGTATATAAAACCTAGATAAGACACATAACCAGCAGCATATTGATTCCTATGAAAGTTGTAATATCTTCTTTAAAATAAAATAGACATTATTTTCCCTATACACAACTATATTAAAACTCATTATTAAATGAAAGTCATTTAATCATTAATAGTTAAACTTTATTGTGAAATCTTTATAAACCATTTCGTTAAAGGATTAATCATCTGAAAAAGTCTCATTTACAAACACACAAACACAGACACCATTCTCTCTCCAGGCAACTTCACCACAGCAAATTCAGAAAGCAGTTTTTCCTATTCTCATTCTGCCTGAATTAAATATTTGAAGGATGATGGAAGTGAAAAAAGAAGAAAAATATTTTCTGGAAATATCTCTTACAAGAGAATGAATGCCAGTATGTCCAGATGGAGGGAGGATACCAAAAGATGTCATAATAATGACCCCAAATTCCCTTTCTTAGTAAACTTATAAGGAACTGTATGATAGGAGAGAAAAACAAAACCACTAGAGTCTAAATCTTTTTTCTCTTTGCCATCATATCTATGCCTAACATATGTATATTTCAGAAGTTCTAGGTTAAAGCGCATAAAAATAACCTCGTAGGAAAGGTACAACAGTAGGTCCTTTCATGTTGTATATTTCTTCAATGTGCTCCTTGATAAACTGACTCCCAATATATACAGATCAACAGGACCCACCACTTACCAAAACTGTCATTTGTGTCATTTTCTCCTAAGCATCTGAATAATCTGAGGAAGTAAAAACCATAACCAACCTTCAACTACAGAAACAGGTGAAACTCTTCTACCCACAAAATCAAGAATTCTTTAAGCTCATGTAGCAACCAACCAGGAGGACCACAGTTCTGCTACAATGTATATGTTAATAAAACGTAACTAGAGAGTAATTGGACTATAATTACTTCTAATCACCAAGCAAAAAGATAAAATTGCAGAATACATGCTAAGATATTAGGAGCAAGGTATACCAAGTTAAATGTCAAGGCTTCTGGTAATTTCTGCATAGATAATTGAACACCTTATTCTAATATTTAATTTCTTTAAGACTTACTTGCTTAAAATATTGTATTTTGAAATCAACTAAGTATTTGAAAAACTCAAAGCTCTATAAAGAACTATGGAACTTCTATAAAAAGGTAGTTTACTTCTGAAATTCACCACATTCCCCAACTTTTGGCCCCTTTTAACATCAGTGACAACGTTTCAAGGAAGAAGCTAATCATTTCCCTTTCCACTGCCAAGCCTTCTGAGCAGTGAGGCAGTTTGAAACTTGAGGGATCCTCAGTTACTTCAGGATCCAAAGGATTTACAACAATAATGGTTTGAGGAAACCACAGCATTTAGGCTCCTTCAGTCTTTTTCCCTGTCTTTAAGAGTTTAAAAATAGGCAAGAAAATGATCCTTCAAACCGGCAGACCATCTTCAAGGGTGGAGTCTTGCCACAGTGCATGATAATCACAGAGTTACAAGATCCACAGTGCACAGCACAGCCACAAAAACAGTTCTTCTGATCCTCCTCTTGATCACGCCGAACATGATCTCAGCCTTTTCCTTTTTTTATTTTTTACCTCTCTCTCTCTCTCTCTCTCTCTCTACCTTAATGTCAGTATTTCTAGCAGAAGTAACTTACCATTCTGTTAATGGTAACGGCTGAGATTTACTTTGCATTCTATTTTTATTTAATATATCTTTGTAAATTCAGCTATTAACTATAATAAGTTGACAGCCACTCAAGAGGGAAAAAGCTAAAAGTCAAAAATAGAATGCTAAGCTTAAAGTTTTAAAATGCATCTATTGCTTTTGAGGCAGGTGTGCTTCTGACAGCTCTATTAACGTACTCAATCGTCTCTAGGGACTTCAGTTCATAAAAAAGATAGGCTGCAGTCTTGTGCCCTTGGGTTGGTTTTTTGGTTTTTCTTTTCTTTCTCCTCCTTCATTCTTTGAAAACTGAACTAATTCTGTCCTTGAGTGGAATAAAAGTGACACCAGAGAGCCTGTTTTCAGGACTGGCATTCTTCTCCTTTTGCCTTTGTTATGGTAAGTTGCTTGTCTTCTGCACATCTGCTTAGAAAACTTTCTGTGTGATACAGAGTGAATAAAAAGCTTCCAAAACCTGCTCTGTAAGGTCAAAAAAGGAATTTGTCACTTGACCCTCACAGGGCAGTCAGGAATGTCAAAATTAAAGAAACTAATAGAAAGGAACACACTCTCAATACCTTAAGAGGGGACAAAGGAATGTAAGGACACAGCCTCACTGGGCTCTGTTGGGTGCAAGTCTTGAGCAAGCTAACTCACTTCTCTGCATCCTCCCTTCTTAGCTGCCAAACTAGGGATCAGACAGGGTATCTCAGAGGTTCCTTCCAGCCCTGACATGTTAGTTAGCCTTGTCGTTAAGCTAACTCTGCTTAGATCCCTTCACATGACCAATTTAGAGACTGTGTACAAATATTTATTAAAATGCTTCAAATGGCACAAGAGAAGAAAATGTGTGGTCATTTCTTCAATAAGAGCACTCTCTAAATAATTACTAAAGTTGATTTCTCTCATTAGGTAAACACAAAACAGAATCCTTTGAGTTTTCATTTTATCAGAAAAGAGAGACATCTTTAAAACTGTCACTATCTCTGACATTTTACAACCAAAACAGAGTAACCATATAAGGTACCAAAAGCTTTTCCTATCAGGAGTGAGACTCTTCTGTCAATTCTTCAATGTTTGGAGAACAATGCTTTTTGAAACTATTTTTCTTTTCTCTGAGCCTCGTTTCTTGAGTCACAGAATTTTCTGTAATCTCTAATTTCAATTAATTTAAATTGCACTTAAACATTTTTGTAGGTCTCCTATGTGCAAATCAAAGTATTCACTGGGCAACCACTGTGCATCTAGGATGCAAAATGGGGATTATAGCATTTCAACACAAACTAGTAAAAGATCATGTGAACTCTCTGTACTAGGGTATTAGTGGTTCATTAACAAATTCATGGAAAACCAGAGGGTCAGATCAGCTTTTTCAGCCACATTTTAAGTAATTCCCATTCATATTAATGAGGCTCAAATATCATTTAAAGTATTTGGCCAAAATTGTTTAGTAGAGTAGAATTGGTTTAAAATAATTGAAATACATCTTACCTTCACTATTTCTTGACTTTTAAATGCACAAAAATATCAAATAGAAATCTGGGGGACACAATTTCAACTATATGAAAAATGAGTAAATAGACTTGGTGTCTAAATATCAGATGGAGAAAAGAGAATGAGGATCAACATGTTAGAGAAAGTGGTTAATGGTGAAATCGAGGTCTAAAAGCTATACTCGCTTAGTAAGTGAAACAAAGCAGTAGATAGTAATCCTTGAAAACTCAGAGTGATTTTCAGAAGCATTTAAAATGTGATGTTTACAAAAAACACTGGGATGTCCAAATACAGTCACAAGTCCGTAACATTAAACACAAACATGTACTTCATTCCACTGTACCAAAAAGAAAAGCCAACAGAAGATAAACATGTAAAAAACACAGTTACATATTAGAGCAACATCTACTTATCTGCAGATCACTTTTCTGACAAATTCAACCCCTCAAAATATGGCAAAGAAGAAGAGATCAAAACAGCCTCTAGCCAGGGAGCACTGCTCAGAGGACTGTGGCTCGGGATCTCATGCACCTTCCAGTCAATACTGTTGCAATACAACACTGGGTTACCCAGACCCCCCACGCAAGGTAACACATGAGCAACACCAAGCCAAAAAGTGGTGGGGACTACAGGAGGCAGGTACAAGTACACTGTAGAAAGAGAAAGCCTTCCAGCAAAAGTGAAATACAAAACAGTCACTAGAAGTTAAAGAACAGTGCGGAGATCCATTTCACACCAAAGCAAAGATCCCTGCAACATTCAGGGGCCACAAGGGCATCACCAGATTATTACAAGGTCCAGTGACTAGTCACTATGACACTAAGGCATTACAACCAGGTTAAATTGTACTTTTTGACTGAGCAGAGTTTTTGCAGTGGCATGGAAAGAGTGTGGGACTAAGTCAAGAGAAGTGGATTCAAATCTGGTCTATACCAATTATCTCTATGGCTTCAGGCAAGTCACTTAATCTTGTAGGAACTGCTTGCTCACAACAAAAAGGGGCAATGCCAACTGTCCTGCCACTCCCACAGAACTATCCTCATCATGAAAAAAGGCCATGCATGATACTGCAAAGCCATAATCTGTCAACAGGCTCTGGATGTAGACTATACTTTAGAAAGATGTTCATTAAAATATTTTCAATTCTTTTTAGAATTCTGAAAGATGAGTGAGGCAACTTATATGGAACTACAAATAAGTAAAAGGCACACTCCTCTAATATTTTATACAAATTAACATCTAGTCCATATGATCACAATTTAGAAAAGTATCTCTAACCAATTCCCAGCTTTTTACAATAACTGTTTGAAAGAAATCACTGTGGCCAGGCAGTGGCTCATGCCTACATTCCCAGCACTTTGGGAGGCCGAGGTGGGAGTATCACTTGAGGCTAAGAGTGAAGACCAGCCTGGGCAACATAGCAAGACCCTTCTCCACAAAACACAAAATAAAATAAATTAGCCAGACATGGTGGCAAGCCCCTGTAGTCCCAGCTACTTAGGAGGCCGAGGCAGAAGAATTCCTTTAAGTTCAAGAATTCAAGGTTACAGTGACCTACGATTGCACCACTGCACTCCAGCCTGGACGACAGAGGGAGACTCTATCTCTTAAAAACAAACAACAACAAAAAAAAAAAAAAAAAGAAAGAAAGAAAGACAAAGAAAACCACCAAAACACTGCTTTTGTTTTCCAGTTCAGACATAGGATCTCTGACACATACAGGCTAGAGTTCAACAATTTGAAATTGAGTTTTGGACTAAACTTCACAACTAACTTTCCCCTACGGGGAAAGGACAGTAGGCTGGTAAGCATAATGACAGAGAAATCCACAGGACCAGGGCAGAAACTGGCCAGACACTGCTATTCATGGGCTTTCCCTAGGGGCAGTCAGCAGGTGCAGGGAATCAGCCTGAGTGCATTAGCAGGCTCTTCCACACTGCCCTGCAGCAGGCAGCCAGGTTCCCGTTGGAAATCACTCGGTCCTGCTGCCGATTTTCAAGGCTTACACACCAACAGGGTCCTGGACTAGGGGTGGAGAGGGGAACTCAGAAAGGGACTTCCTATGGTGGATGAATGCGTAGGTGGCTCTGAGTCACAAGCGGGGTTTTGGACTAGACGGTATTCTAAGAGGCACTACTCTGCACTGTTTCTCAAAGTACTCCCGGTATGCCAGCCTTTCTCCAACACCAAGACAACAGTGGACTATCCACAGAAATTCCATCACAGCTTGTAACTTCTAAATACTGAGAAAAAAAGCTACATGATACACATGCATAATAACACCCTACTGAAAGAAGTGAAGTCTACTGAAAGCACCATTTTTGAGGGTCATAAAATCAAGTAGTAAGTCAGGGCTGACATTTTCTGTTTGATAACACAGAATAAACAGAAAAAATAGAATATCATATGTAGACATGCAGTAAAGGTAAATCACTTCACAAAGCTATTCCATGTATGCATGCTGTGCACAGATGCCATGTGTGGCCTGGGAACCAATGTAAAGTGTATTTATTACTTTGGACACAAACAAAACTTTTTAAACTCTTTGACTTAAAAAAACTATAATTAAACTTTTCAGGCGCAGAAAACCCCAAAACATTCATGTCATAGTTCCTGTAGAAGATTATTTCCCTCACTTGAAACACTTATTCTAGAGAAAACAAGCTCAACTTTCTCAGAAACTGGAGAATAATTTACTAATTGGACTTTTGTTCAAACCTCAATTAGCTGGAGTTGAAACATAACCTTCAAGATTTCTAAAGTCAGTGGCATAAACTTCCCCTGGCTACAGTGACATAAGAACACAGATCCGCTGAATAAACCAATACGTTCTCCAGAGTGGGGATGTAACCAAGGTCTGCTGATCCAGAGGAATGTTGAAGGAGAGAAGCCCCAACCTCGCCAGCTTCATAGAGCATCAATAGCACACAAATGAGACACGATGGCTCAAAAGTGGCTTGCAAATGGAACAGAGCTAAGATCCTCATGACTTGACAATTCTCAGGCATGTATACTTAAGGACAAACAACTGGACTTGGGAAGATAGAAAGGAAAAAATATTTAAAACATCTTTTTATAATGGGAATAGAGTGTGTTGAAGAACTCAGCAATGAAATGACTTTAAGGTAGAAATCAAAGTCCTTTTTCCAGGAAGTCAAAGCATTCTATGTACTTTCTGCTGGTGAAAAAATCATGTAAATAAATAACTACGAGGAAAGATGATCACAGTAACCAAACCAAGCACAGCCACAACCACCCACAAGGTAAATTCACAAATTGCCTTGTGTCTGCTTTGTAAAGGAATCCCCAACCAATCAAGACTAAAAAATACCCACCTGTGTTCGGGTAAGGATGCTGGCTTATCTCAGAAGGCAATCCAGAAACACCACATACCAAGTTTCTACTTTAGCTGAGGCGTTTCTAGTTACAAAGTGAAAGAGAAGCTTAGGGAATAGAGGCAAGGGAACTGTACCGACAATAAAATATGCTTATTCTCATGTTCTCTATTCAAGTTTATGGAAAACACAAAACTCAAGTGATACTGTTTAAGGAAATCTCAACTGCCTGTGGCTCTTATTAATACTTGTGAGTTTTCTGTCAGGAAGGCTAAATATATATCAAGCCCAAACCTGACAATTTACTTGTAGCATAAAATTATTTTAACCAGTGAATAGATGAGCCTTTATCCTTTTCTATACCTTTTTCAACGATGTACAAAAACTTATTAAGCGGTCTTAAAAACAAATAAACCTACAATACTACAAGTGTACAATCAGCAATGCAAGCAGCATATTCCGAAATTTGACCAAGCTCCCACAAACCACAGTTCCTTAGGGGATGGGATCCAAAAAGTCTTAGCAAAGCAAGGGGGTAGGCGGGGAGTACATGGAACTGGATCAGTACAGGAATCATGATATCTTCTTTCCCTATGGCTTATGCCCTCCTCCTCCCTCCAGTTTCCTGCCACTTTCTTCCATTCATTACCACTCCCAGTACAGTCTTCTTCAAAAATAAGAGAGCATGAAAATGGGAGAGTAGAGTCGAGTCCCTCTTCCTTCCACCAACCCTAAGGAGCAACTGCTCTAGGAAATGCCCGGTGGGCCAGGTTGCTCCCAGTAACCTCACAATTCAAGCTATTTTCACACTGACTCTAGGAAAGGGTCGCTCCTCAGTGTGACTTACTCAGAAGGTTGCTTTATATCAAGTGTATGCAGTTGTGCACACTGAGTCGTTATTTGCAGTTGTGCATATGTAGTTTGCATGAAGTTGTGTAAACTGAGTTGTGCAGTTGTGCATACTAAGTCACTCAGTGTGACTTACTCAGTGTGACTTACTCAGAAGACTCTCCAAACACGAGAACCCACGATGTGCCCAGCATGTGAAGTGCACACCCAAGCATACACCCAAACACTAGAAATGAGCCCAGAAAATGATGGTACTGGTAGGGGAAGCACTGGCTGGGAGACTTGGCCAACAATTCCTTCCCCCACAACCCCAGGGGGAAGATGGGTCTCAGACAACTGCTTGCCTAAGCACACATTCACCATTTCTCTTACAGCCTAAATATCCAAAGGGTGATGCAGCCAGCACAGTAACAAGTTTTAGCAAAAACTAAGTGAATAATTGTTGGTTCAATGTCCATGATAACTACTAGTCGGTCATCAAATGTCAGCAATGAACTGATAGAGAATGCTCGGAGATGCTGAATTCAATGGAACAGAGAAGAGATGTGGTACGGGTTAAAGAGGGGCGGACCAAAGCTACATCACTCAACCAGCTTCAGGCATCCCCAGCCTCACACCACACACATTTATGTACATGAACAGTGTGTATGTTGATTACAAGTAAATTTTCCAATCACATTTATTAAGGCAGTGATTGCCATAAATACAATCTTTAATTAGGAGATTAGAAATATAAGGTAAAGACCACCCATAGTTCACAAAGCTAGAAAAAGTGTAACTATACATTGGAAAAAAATCACAGATGCTGTTGCTAAGGGAACAAGTAATCATGAAAATCTGTGACTTCTCTTAATAAAGATACTCGAACATGGCCAGGCATGGTGGCTCATGCCTGTAGTCTCACCACTTTGGGAGGCTGAGGCCAGTGGATCACCTGAGGTCAGAAGTTTGAGACTAGCCTGGCCAACATGGTGAAATCCTGTCTCTACTAAAAATACAACAACAACAAAAATTAGCTGGGCATGGTGGCACACATGCCCAGCAACTGGGGAGGTTGAGGCATGAGAATCATTTGAACCCTAGAGGCGGAGGTTGCAGTGAGCCGAGATCGCGCCACTGCACTATAGCCTGGGGGACAGAGTGAGAATCTGTCTCACAAAAAGAAGAAAAAAAAGGTAGCCTAATATGAAAATCTGTGGTTTCATTATTACTTTTCCTCATGTGCCTATATAATCCCTTCAACCAGACTTTGTCTTTTCTCAGCTACAACAGCCCCTAGATGAGCTGGTTCTAGCCCCTAATGCTCCAATCCCTTCTGCCCGCCATAACCAGAGCAGGTTCCCTCCAACACAGCTTCGACCGAGTACTCACAACAGATATTTACTTTACTTACTATCGGCAAAGTGCAAGGCACTTAATAAAGACACAGGCTAGACTTCAAAGAGCTTCAAATCTAGGAGAAATATAAAGCACAGACTCAAATATTCTCAAAGCAGAGTATGTGCCCTTAAATAAAAAGTTATTAAGTCCTTGACGCCAAAACACCCTAGGTGCTTTCAATGTCATTTCTCCTTCTGAATAATTACACTTGGTTCCCTGTCTCCCCACATCTGTTTCTCTGCCCAGTTTTCAATTCTCTCTAATGATCTGACTCTTCCTTACCAAACCAACTATTATTTTTATTGGTCACTTATTATGTCCAGACTATGTTTATTAAATGATTAACTCATGTAAAGTGTTAATAATAGTGCTGAGCCATGGTAAACATTCACTGTATATTAGCTATTGTTAAGCTTATGGGTAGGTCACTGATTCAGACATGACTTTCAATTTAGTATTTTAATCATTTCAGGATTTGATGTAACACTGAGATACAAATTCCTTGAAGGGTTATGTAAAGGAAGTGATAGGTTCTACTTGAGTTGCCTAGGTTATATAAGCACTCCAAAGACACCTGTACAACTGGAAAATTCTACATAATAGTATAGTCCACACCAGGATAAAGACATTTTTTGACTCAATTGACTGATAGTGAAGAGATTATCAATTCAATGGCCAGCATCATTAAATACAATAGATTCAATTTATAGGCTTATAGCATATCTATAAAACAAAACATTCATTTATTCAATGAATAAATTGTACCTGCTACTGATAATATATGATGAATAGGTATTAGCCCATTTTACAGTGTGGCTAGTGTGGCTGTGGAGGAGTGAGTGAGGAGGAAGTAAGAGAAGGCAATGGGGTAAGGGAAGCAGGATGTATAGGGCTTTAGGGAGCATTGTCAAGGCTTAGCTATTCAACTAACTGGAGAAGGAAAGCACCTGAGGGGTTTCAATCAGTGACGTTAGCTTGACTTCTGTTTGAGGTTTAACAGGATCCCTGAGGCTGCTGGGTTAAGATCAGCCCAATCTGCGGGGAGGGGAGCATTGTGTACAAAGGTGAAAGCAGGGAAACCAGTTAAGAAAAGACTGCAATAGCACCATGGAGCCTCTCCTTATCAGGCTTGGCATCGTTCATTCCATGTCTGCTCTCTGATTACCAAAGCCAACTTTACTAATTGGTCAAAACAGCCAGGACCAATTTTTTTTATTATACAAAGTGCTTGATACGTACATAGTTTGAGTGGAGCAACAGAAAACACCAAAAGTATGCCATTGAAATTAAGTTCCCACAAACGGAACCCTCTCTTTTATTACACTCAAAAAAGTCCAGAGGTGAGAGCACTGGTAACAGGCAAAACTGCTACCTATAACTTGGACTTCTGAATGGCCTTCTGTCCTCCTTTGCTGTCTTCACTCTTGTTCCCTTTGAGCTATCCTTGAGTCTACATTGTTTCTAGAGTGGTCTTCCCAAAACCCAAAAACAGGCTGGGCGCAGTAGCTCAAGCCTGTAATCCCAGCACTTTGGGAGGCCGAGGCAGGTGGCTCACTTGAGGCCAAGAGCTCGAGACCAACCTGGCCAACATAGTGAAACCCATCTCTACTAACAATACAAAAATTAGTGAGGCGAAGCCAAACTCAGAAAGTATTTGCTTAGCACATTAGCCAGTGCACACAGCACTATTTAACTGAGTCCCAGATGAGTTAAGTTCATCCATTCAGCAACCATTTATTGAGCACGTAGCCTTGGAAATAAAGAAAAGTAAGATTGGGTCTCTGTCCTAAAACAGGTCAGTCTAGTCTAGTTCAAGACACAGACAAGTAAACAAGTAAGCATAATCCAGTGTACAGTAAACACAATTAGAGAGAAATGAAGAAGGCAGAGAAATAACAGAAACAAGAGCAATCAGCTCTGCCTGAGGATGTTAGAGAAGACTTCACAGAGTTGTACAGTGAGTCTAGAAGGATAAGTAGGGGCTAACAGGCAGGGGAGGTGACTACAGCACCTGGCACAGGGAATAAGAGGAAACGGGAGGTGCGAGTTTTTGGAGTTGTGAAAAAGCGGTAAGTCTGTACGCGACTTCTGCAGGGGAGAGGAAGGAGGCAGATCTCATAAGGTTTCATGCCATGTTAAGTGCTGGGCTTCATTCTGTAGGCAATGAGGAGCTACAGAAAGGGGATCCAGTTGTTTTTGGGTTTTTGTGGGTTTTTCTGTTTTTTGGGGTTTTTTTCTTGAGATGGAGTCTTGCTGTGTCACCCAGGCTAGAGTGAAGTGGCATAATGTTGGCTCACTGCAACCTCTGTCTCCTGGGTTCAAGCAATTCTCGTGCCTCAGCCTCCCAAGTAGCTGAGATTACAGGTGTGCACCACCACGCCTATTTTCTGTATTTTAGTAAAGACAGCATTTCTTTTTTTTTTGAGACGGGGTCTTGCTCTGTCACCAGGCTGGAGTGCAGTGGCACAATCTCGGCTCACTGCAACCTCCGCCTCCTGGGTTCAAGCAATTCTTCCGCCTCAGCCTCCCGAGTAGCACGGACCACAGGCGCGTGCCACCATGCCTGGCTAATTTTTTTGTATTTTTAGTAGAGACGGGGTTTCACCGTGTTGGCCAGGATGGTCTTGATCTCTTGACCTCGTGATCCGCCGGCGTCAGCCTCCCAAAGTGCTGAGATTACAGGCATGAGCCACTGCGTCTGGCCTACAGACAGCATTTCACCATGTTGACCAGGCTGGTCTTGAACTCCTGAGCTCAAGTGTTCCACCCACCTTGGCCTCCCAAAGTGCTGAGATTATAGGCTTGAGCCACTGGGCCCAGCCAGTGTTTGTATTTTAGGAAGATCACTCTGGAAACAGTGTGGACTCAAGGATGGATCAAAGGGAACAAGAGTGGAGACAGCAAGAGAGGACAAAAGACCATTCAGAAGTCCAGATAAGAGCTGATGAGGGCCTAAACTCTATGAGGGCAGACATCCAGGTGCAAACACAGCATACCTTTAGGAGACAAACTGAAGTATTTGACAGAAAATATTTTAGTTTTCAAAAAAACTCTAGGCTAGGCATGGTGGCTCAGGTTTGTAATCCCAGCATTTTGGGAGGCCAAGGCAGAAGATAGATCACTTGAGGCCAGATGTTCAAGATCAGCCTGCACAAAAGAGATACACCCCATCTCTACAAAAATAATAATATGACGTTAAAATAAAATTTTAGATAGGCATGGTAGCCTGTGCCTATAGTCCTAGCCACTCAGGAGGCTGAGTGGGGAGGATCCCTTGAGCCTAGGAGTTCAAGGTTACAGGGAGCTATGATTGTGCCAGTGCACTCCAGCCCAGGCAACAAAGCAAGACCTTGTCTCTAAAAAAAGCAAATAAATCCCCGTAATTTGATAGAATATGTTATAGTTACACCAAAAAATCCTGAAATTACATGGAAATGTATTTTATAATGATTGCAAGAGACATAAAAATTCACCCTAAATAATGTGCCAGGTCTTTTAAAATTATTAAAAGTAAACTGTAAAGATCAATTTCAAAGAAGGTTTTCATAACTTGGCAAAGGCATTTCAAACCTGTGAAAAGAACACAGGTTACTCACTCACAAACCCAAGCCCTGACAATAACTTGCTTCTTTTATCACTCTTAAGGTAGTTTTCATAATATAAAAAAAAAGATATTTTTCATTATTTAAATAAGTATTTCTTCTCACAACAAACCCACAAAGTTTCTAAACTAAAAAAGGAGGAATACTACATAAAACTTCATTTAAACAGAACTTCAACAATTTAATTAGCAAATAAAGTCATTTTACAATAAAGCAAGGCAGTGAGACAACTGGGTCCCAACTTCAGAAGAAAAAATAATAATCATCAAAGGTCAATAAAGGACAGTCTCAATGGACCAGATAAAATATTAAGTGGCACTCCCTGTGTGTCTCTTTCACAGAATGTCAACTTCAGTAGGAAGTATGAGGAAAAACATGACATTCATTGATCTCTTTTGTTAAGACACTGACATACACTGTATCTGGCTATTTTCCCTATAATGTAGTAACTCAGAATAAATAAAACTTACTGATCTTGTTTCGCTCTTAAATTTGTGATGCTACTTGACAACATTTGTCAATATTTCTTAGGTTTTCCTAATGCCATAAGGAAGTTATTTTTTAGGGAGGTTTTTTTTGGTTTGAGACCTAGTCTTTATGTTTGTTTGGTTTTGAGACCTAGTCTTGCTCTGTTACCCAGACTGGAGTGCAGTGGTATGATCTCGGCTCACTGCAGACTTGACCTCCCAGGCTCAAGCAATCCTACCACGTCAGCCTCCTGAGTAGCTGGAACTACAGGTGCACAGCACCACACTTGACTACTTTTTCTATTTTTTTTAGAAATGAGGTTTCGTTGTGTTCCCCAGGCTAGTCTTAAACTCCTGGACTCAAGTGATATGCCCACCTCGGCCTCTCAAAGTGTTGAGATGATAAGTATGAGCCATCACACCCGGCCCAGGAAGCTATGCCTAAATCCCATTTTAAGGATTTTATTATCAGAAATAAATCACAGCTATTTACATGGAAACAGGATCTTGAGTTTTGACCTAGCTGCTTTTGGTCTTTCATGTCATTTTTCTCCATTATAATATCTGGTCATTGGTAATCTAATTATGCACAAGGATCCTGCTTTCTGCAACTATTTTATTAGAATAAAAATTAGGATGAAATTACTTTAAATAGATCCAACTCCCACACTCAAAAATTGATTATCTAGTATATGGATTATTCATTACCCTTGATACCTAGTATGGCCATTCACTGGCCATTTTTGTAGTGGCTGAGAAGGGAAGGCACTGACATTCAAATAATTCAAAGATGGTAATGTTACTAGTCTGTATGATAAAGTACAGAATGAAAGGATGAAACATTGTTTAAAACAAGGCTTTGCATGTCAATTACCCTCCCTATCTGCTGACCTGCCAATACCAGGATCATCAATCACGCTTCTGCCCAGCTAAATGGAGAGCTGCGGATACAACAAAACAAGCTCTGCTCAGTGACAGGACGGACACCCCATTATGATTCCACCTCTTTTACTTTTATTTGAGTGAGCAAGTAAGGGAAAGCACAGAATAAATACTAATAGTCATGAGTTTTCCTTAAGGACCTTCCACAGTAATAGAAAAGAAGCAGGTACTCATTAAATCTTGTTCAGTTAACTGCTAACAATCAGAAGACCATACAAAACATGAAAATGTTCCAGATTAAGTCCCTTTATCTGGACCTTCTCATCTAGGTCACCGTGTTGTACTTTTTCACAATTATCCTGCATTTTCTCTTTACACTCCCCCTTTAGATGTCTTATCCGCTTCTCCATTTAAGCATGAACTCCATGACTTCAGGACCTGAGGGCTATCTTTCTTTGTATCCTACACATAGTATTCAGTAACAATTTCACCAATAAATGCTCTCACAACTTCATGTGAAAAGTTACATATTGTCTTATCTACTACTGCATTCTACCTTTTCACTATAAAGAAGATACTGATCCACATCCTTGATTCATATGGCTAATTAAGTCAAAACATCATCTACTACTGTAGTGGGTCATACCATACTAAGAATATGACTTGATCATTGCTGTTACCCAATTCATTCTTAGCTCTCTGAGTACAAACGGGTATACGAGAGAGTTTTGAAACTTGTAGTGTGCTGTCAAACATACATACAAAAGAAAACCTACAGATGCTTACTGGTAGCTGCTTTGGACCTATCAATATGTATCTTGTAATGACTTTTTAAGCTCAGAAACAGTAGTCTAATTAGAAAAATGCATACTAGTAGCTTCCAATCTTATAAAAAGATTCTCAAAAAAAAAGAGAATCTCAAGCACTATAATTTTATCCTTAGCTTCTTGATATTAAATCATAAAGCTATGGGTTTGTTGTACTGAAAGATATCCATATAACCACTTAAAAACTTTATTTTGATGTTCCCGATAACAATCCAGCATAGAAATTCCCTATTAAAAGACTTTCTGTTTCAGAAATTGAACGTGTGTCATACAACACACTCTCCACACTGATGGTGGGAGCTCAGCAGGCTAATAGGGCAAAGCAATACCTGGAGACAGCGGGCAGGGAAAAGGCAAGCAGTGTGGCCTCTCAACAGCTGCTGGAGGGGAGGGAGAATGCCAGGAGATGCCGAACCGGACTCCCACCAACCAGAGATCCCGCAGGGGGACCGCTGATGTAAGGCCAGTTTGTTAAGCTACAGCTGCCCTACCTCTAGTTGTCACTACATGATGCTTTTGTGTGTGCGTGCGTGCGTGTGTGTGTGAGAGAGCGAGAGAGAGAGAAAGAGGGGAGGAGACAACAGGTTTTTGGCAATCTGTGTAAATCAAAAAATGTTAATGTAAGTTAGGGGATTGTGGAGTAAACTGAAAGGAAGGTGGATTAGGCTGTGCGTGACCTGAACAGAGAAACGAAAAGACGCTACACATTTCCAACACACCAATGTGTCTTCCAGTGCATATTTATTTGCAATCAACTCCTAACGTGGCCATTGGGCATTCTTATATTGACTGATAATCCTTGCTAGAGTTTCAGCTTATTTGATGCTTCTAAGAAAAAACTTCATTCCTGCATAATTTTTCCTGAAGACTTTTCCTCTTTTGATTTGCTTGCATAAACAAATGTCACTTCTGTATTTCTCCAAAGGAAGGAACTGTGTGGAATAAAGATCAACTGTTATAACATGCCCCTGAGACAAGATGTCAGTTGGAAGCCGATTTTCTTTTGTAAGTCAAATGTGAAAACAGAATATAATGCCATGATTTTGATGTATAAGCAGCTTTTAAGGATTCTCTCTGACACCGTATGTCAAAAATCATATTATTCATGCCCAATTATTTCAAAAAAACACATAAACTTACACCTTGTATTATGCTTCCATTTATCTTCATGAGGCTACTGTATCCCTTATTCCATTAAGTGATAAGGGGCACAATCTTTTGTATTGTTACATAAGTAAGTCCTCCCTTCACAAGTCACCCCTGTCCTTTACAATAACTTCTTTATTTTCCACAAGTCACATGTACAGTATTTGCTTTATTTCCCAATTAAAACTAATACACACAAATTCAGTCTCTTTTCCTTTAATTCAGATGAAGCCTCTATAGTAGAAATCCTACAGTCTTATGCTCTCATGTACACAACCTTTAACAGAAACTCGACAGTGGTGAACTCAAAGTCAAACAAGTCCTAAAAAGCAACCTTCAGCAAAGGCCAAAGGAATCAAAACTATACCCTCTTGTGACCACAGCACTACTGTATCCACCCTTCAAACATTTTTGTTCCAAACAGTACAACCCAATCATTTACCAAAACCACAGCTTATTCCTGATTTAGAAAAGTAAAGTTCACGGACTTACTGAACTATACAACTCCAGCCAGAAAGCACAAATGCCTTTTCTAAACCTGGCAATTACACAGCATTTGAACTGAAAACTCGCATTTTTAAGCTCAGAATCAGTGGGTCATTGTTGATATAATAAACAACTGATATCTTCAAAGATTATTAACGCATCCCTCTTGTGCCATAGTTAACAGACAAGAACAAATAGTTTACACACATTCACCCTGAAGAAAGGCTCAGCCCGTGTGATATAACGCTCAGCCCGTGCGATATAATTACTGTACTCAAAGCACATATTTAACTTAGTTGATTCTCTCATGTTTCAGTAGCTGTGCTTCCCAAAACAGGGGGAAGCACAGGTCCCTGGAAGACTCCAGCAGGATTTCTCTTGGCAGGGGGAAGAATGTGATAAACAGGGAAAACACAATCACACGGAATGTCTGCACTTGGTTCCTTTGTGATACTTAAATAGCACTCCCCTACTGGGCTTTGCCCACTGCACCAAATGGAGAAACCATTTTAGAGCTTAACAATTCAGTCCCTACACACACTAAGAGGAAGAACTCAGAAATTCTAAATACAAAATAGGGGTGTGTTAAGAAATATTGAACTGTTTCCCTCTCTCCCAGCAGGACTGGTTTGTTTGTTTGGTTTTTTTTTTTCATCTTGGAGGCAAAACATGCTAATCCTGAGAACAGAGCCAACATCTGAAAAGAAACTTGATAGAAATCTAAAAACTCTGGTTAAAAGAAGGAAAGGAGAAAAAAAATTCAAAAACTCCTTGAGACCAGCATATCAGGTTAAGCCCCTTGCGTGTTCATTTTCCTTGATGTCACAGCCCAACATTGGTTTAATTCAAGCATCAATTTTAGAAGAAAGATGCAAGAAGACTATCTATGATTCCCAAAGTTTTCTCAGTGCAGTTTCACAAGAGCTCCATGTTCTAGCCCCAGATTGCTATAAGGACAGAAGATTCTCTCCAGGGTGGTGGTTTATCATGGAACTTTTCACAAGTCACATGAGTATGTGGCTCTGATGGAAGAAGGGAGACCGCTGAGAACAAATAACAGCTACTTTATCCTTCTTTGAAAGATACAAGATACAAGCTCAAGCTGAATCTAGTTGGAAGAGCATTTTTATTTTAGACATGTAAACAAATGGTGCTGAATTGCAATACAAAAACAAACATTTCAAAAGAAACTCCGAATGGGGGGCAAAAATCATGAAGGGGAAGTGACAGAAACAAAGAATTCTACAAAACAAACTTTTTCAAATGTTTAAATTTTTTAAAAATCAAGTCACCTTTTCTGGGCTGGGCTCTGTATATCCAGTTTTCGTCATCCACTTCCACCTGCTGCCCACAAACCGAGAGCTCTCCATCACTGCGAAACAGCCTCTTTGTCTGCCTGGACAAGGAGGAGAAATTTATCCAACTCACAGCACGTGAGAGAGAACCTGCATTCGGCTTGAGTCTGAAGGAACCTGAAGAGCCTTCCTTTTTCATCTTCTTTTCAAAATCGACTAGAGACAAAGAACAGCCCAGCAAAGAAAACGCTGGGTCTTCCACATTGGCCCAGGTCCTCTCCAGGCGCCTGCTATTTCCCACTTAGACAACGTTGACAGTCAGGCATGGCATTATCCAAAAAGACGGCTTCTGTGTCACCCAATTACAAAGAAAGGGAAAAGGAGGGGTTAAGAAAGAAAAGACAAATGTTTTACCCTAGCCACACTGTGGACTCCGTTTCTAGATCAGCGATACCCACGGCCAAAAAATAATAGATAAATAAAAGTATTATTTAAAAATGGAAGCAGGGTGTTCATTTCAGGAACACTTGTCAGGATTTCGCAAAACACAAAGCCAAGGCACTCCGACTCTTTGGTGTGTCTCTAGCATCCCAAATTGTAATCCTACTCCTCTCCCGGGCATCTTTCCCCACCAGGGCAGAAAGCCAGCTGTCGGTTGCAGAAAGAAGTCACTCCTCACCCTAGAGAAAAAGATTCAGGGTCACGCCAGGCACCCAGTTTACAGTTCACCCACACGGTTACTTGGGAGAAATCAGGGAGCTCAGCTCACTCGCCCCAGCACAGGGCAGAATCATAAACCGCCCACTTGCCCTCCTTCCCGTCTGGGAAGCGCTCGCTCAGAGCCGCAAGACTCTGCAAACAATAAAACCGGCTGCATGGCTATTGCTTGCATTACGGAGCAAGCACTCCTGCGAAAGATGATAGGCTTTCCCGACACCAAAGGCACCTCATTGGAGACAGAAAACCCCGCCTCTCCGCAGTCAATACTTCAGTGGCAGCTCAAACTTCCTAACTTTAGCGCAGCTCGGGGTATGCAAGTCTGTGCAGAATACAGACTTCTGAGCATAAAGAAAAAGAACTTGATTATTAATTATCAGACCATACCTCTGAATGTGCAAATTTGAGAGGGGGCTTAATACAGTATATATAAATACATCCAACATTCCCAGATGGATTTAGGAACGTCCGTCATTTAAGGAAATGTACTTACAAAGAGAATAAAACTGACCCAACTATTCACTCCCAGCTTCCAGCAAAGGTGAAACTTGAGCCATCATTGTACCTGTTATTGCCACTCCTTGCCTGTCACCAGCAGCCAGAGTGTGGCGCTGAGGATTCTCCTCTGCCCTGTCCCTGCGAGCCCCTTGGCTCCCAGTCTCGACCCTCTCCAGCCTCGAATGATCATCCTATCACAAAGAGTCATCAGAGAGCTATGCTAGCGGCAGTTAGCCACAGGCTCTAGCCCTGAGCCTCCTCTGCAAACTATCTAGAGCCACAACTTACAATGCATTTGGGTGTAGCATTTCACCCAAGGCTAACTTACTGCAATTCCATGGTCCTAAGGGTGTTAAAAGTCCCTGCAACTTTCCATCACAGAGACTTGGGTCAGCATCTCCTTCTCCCAAGTGTTATTTGGAGTAAGGCAAATAAACAACAAGTAGAGTAGATCCGCAGCTCTTTGCTTCCCTCAGCATCGATCAAATACATTAAAACTAACAAACGGCAATAGAAAGTAAACTTTGATTAAAAATTTTAAAACCAGGATTTTGCATCGTACATCTACTCCAATTCACTGGGATTTTAAGAAACAGGCTCTACAAGCTTACAGAGACAGGAACATTTGTAGAAGAAAGTCAGAAGTTCTACAAAGTGTTGCTAGGATGGGCAGTTCTTATTCCACCATGTAAATAACGACAGAGAGCAGGTACTACTAAGGGAGAAACTACACAGCAGCCTCGGTTTAAAAGCTAAAAGGGTCCTAGAGATCATGTAGTTTAAACTCCTTGATTTTCAGATAGGGAAGCTCAGACCCAGAGCAATTATGTTCATACCCAATGTCACACAGAGGAGTCAGTCATGAGGACCAGGCTGCATCAGACACCACTGGGATCAGAGATTCACACACTTACCAGGGATGCTTGATACATCACCAAATGCTCTGGGCCTGTTTCAGTGATTAATCAGAATCATATCTCTACATTGACTACCATTGTGAAGGCAAAGGTAAAATATTTAAGTATAAAACCAGTGACTAACATCAAACATCCACTCTATTCTTTCCAAGTAGAAAAGAAAGAAGAGTCTCAAAATATACAAGGAAAAGTAAAAAAAAGAACATCTCACCAGAAAAATCCATAAATGCCCCAAATGCTTCTTACCATTTCATTGGTTCATGAGACCCCCAGACACACATCTGTGCACATTCAAAGGATCCATGGAACCCAAACAATGAACACAATTCTCTTCTCCCTACTCTCTACAACCTGCAGCTGCATTTTTAATTTAAAAACATTTGGCTGGGCACACTGCTTTACCCGTGTAATCCCAGCATTTTGGGAGGCCAAGGTAGGTGAATTGCTTGAGCTCAGGAGTTGAAGCCCAGCCTGGGAAACAGGGCAAAATCCTGTGTCTACAAATAATACCAAAAAAAATTTTTGTATATAGCCAGGTATGGTGGCACTTGCCTGTGGTCCCAGTTACTCAGGAGGCTGAGGTAGGAGGATCACTTGAGCCCAAGAAATAGAGACTTCAGTAAGCTGTAGTTGCACCACTGCACTAAAAATAAAAATAAAAAAATTATATATATGCTCAAAACTTGTGCCGTTCTTTTTTTTGAGGTGGGGGGGATGGAGTTTTGCTGTTGCCCAGGCTGGAGTGCAACGGCATGATCTGGGCTCACTGCAACCTCCACCTTCCAGGTTTAAGCCATTCTCCTGCCTCAGCCTCCCGAGTAGCTGGGATTACACTCATGTGCCACCACACCTGGCTAATTTTGTATTTTTAGTAGAGATGGGGTTTCTCCATATTGGTCAGGCTGGGCTCAAACTCCTGAGGTGATCCGCCCACCTCGGCCTCCCAAAGTGCTGGAATTACAGGTGTGAGCCACCACACCCAGCCCAAGTGGTGTTCTTTATTTCCAGAAGTGCTGTTGAGTGCTTTCCTCAACTCACCCTCACACAGCAGCAAAGATGGATTGGTGTCATTAGTAACTGGCTTGTTCTCCTCCGGTGCCCCAATCCCTGCACACATCAAGGAAAGGGTTAATAGGAGCAGCTGAAGGATAAATAGGAGCAGCTAAAGGAACATTTCCCACCCAGCAACCAACAATAACTAGTCCATTCAGGGACTAGACTCATGACTCTCCCTCCAAGTAAGTGCTCACTCATGCCAGATTTCCAGAAACTGTGCACCCACAAATCATAAGACCTAAGGATACGTTTGCATAATAATCAATTCTCTGTCTACTAGCTAGTCCACATTTCTGTTATACTGAGCCTTGATTATTAAATCTTCATTTATCTAAGAAAGTCAAATAAATTAACTACTTTTATAACTGGATCAGAGTTCCTGTTGGTCAAGAGAAAATATAATGATTTAAATCAGCTTTGCAGGAAATATTTAGATTTTAACTATGCATGTTAGATATATACTCTATTTAGTTTAGAACATCCTAAGGGGGCTTCCTAAGAAGCTACTACATTCACTCAAGCTATATTTATTTAGCAACCACGACGAACCCCACATTTTAGTTATATGGACTATCGACCCAAGAGCCATACAAATCAGCCCTCCCAGTAGCAGGGCCAAGGCTGCTTTGTGCTTCCTGTATATTATTCCTAATCTCCACAATAACCCTGCCATGGCCAATCCCTACTTTTATTTTTTTATTTAATTTTGGGGGGGAGGATGGAATCTCGCTCTGTTACTCAGGCTGGAGTGCAGTGGCACGATCTCAGCTCACTGCAACCTCCGCCTCCCGGGTTCAAGTGATTTTCTTGCCTCAGCCTCCCAAGTAGCTGGGATTACAGGCATGCACCTCCACATCTGGCTAATTTTTGTATGTGAAGTAGAGACAGAGTTTCACCATGCTGACCAGGCTAGTCTCAAATTCCTGACATCAGGGGATCTGCCCGCATCAGCCTCCCAAAGTGCTGGGATTACAGGTCTGAGCCACCACTCCCCAACTGAAAATCCCCACTTTTACAGTAATTTAAACAAAATAACTTCAGCTATAATCTTCAAAGTAATAAAAATATGTTAGTGTAACCATTTTTCCCTATGAAAATCTATACTAGACTGCCTTGTCCCCATGTGAAACAGACGTGCAGAACAGATTTTATCCGCCTTCCTAACCGTGCTGGGCTGCCCCTCCCCTCTCACTGTCAGGCTGTCAGATTCAAACTTCTGCTGTCATCACATGTGCCAGTAACTGCTCCCTTCCTACCACTTTGCCACTGCTGAGATTCAGGCATTAGGAATCACATAAACAGGCTTGTTTAAATTACATGTTTAGTGGGAGTTAATGAGGGCTCACGGAATAAAAGGCAGAGCCTCGGAGGAAGGGCTTTGTCGCAGCTGCCTTTGGCCAGCACCCCTGTCCTTCACCAGCTGGACGGAAGCCCCAGGGTTGAAATGGCTGGAGGAGCAGACCCTGTGTAATGACCCCCTGGCAGATCTTTACCAGGTTTATGATTGATCGCATCTTTTATATTAAGGCCTCCGCACTTGAGGGTCACTTACCATCACTGCTGACAAACGGACAAGAAATTGCTCTACCTTACTCTATATATTTCAGAAACAATTTAAGTAATACATTAAGGCAAAGTTAACTATAAAAACTGGAGGTACCAGAATAAATTACTAAGGGAAGTTCTAGAATCATCTCCTTTGGGAATTCCTAAGTCAAATGCCCATTAATTTGGAAAGATTTATTTATGCTTCTACCAAGAGTCAAAGGAATAGACTGAATATGTTTAGAAGGTTCTTGCCGTAAGACACAGTGTTTTATGTTTCAGCATATACTAGCATCCTTAAAAAGTAGTTCATCGTAAATGAAAGTTTGAGACTTAATGAAAGTGTTAAAGAGGACAGGATATGGGATTAGACAAACCTCTCAATGCAATCAGGCATGTAATTGTGCTACTCGCCATCTGTGTAAAATGCCAGCCAAAAATAGGAACTAATTTCAAGTGCCATCAGTTTTTTGGCCTCACAGGCCACCAATGAGCACTGTGACTTTTCATTTCCATGTGGAGCTTGCCTGCCCTGTGAAAACTAGGAAAGAGAACAAGAGAGGCGGCACCCTGAAGTTAGAAATCCATGGGAAAACACAGCTGGATTCTAAGAGCTGCTGGGGCTGGCTGGTTTGGCTGGGAGTGAGGCGCATCAACAGAAGGCATGTGAACAGAGACAAAGGTGCAAAGAAAACCACATACAGCAGAGAGGAGGACTGCTCTAAGCGGTGTCGTGTTCTGAAGCGGCCCTGCCTGAGCTGGGAGCAGTGAAGTGTGCCTCTCATCAGATTACCACATGAATCACCCAGACAACCCATAGGGACCTTTAGCTTAGGACAGGGTGCCGTAGGTTCTCCAACTGTCATCTCCTGTGAATAATTCAAGAGTAGACTTAAATGGAAATCTTTCTATGAGGCAATTTGTACACATGAATGATGAAAGCTTATCTCAATATCAAAAGTAAATACTCTGAGCCAGATTTTTATAACTAGAAAAACAAAACAACCAAACTGTATTACCCCCAGGCTCATAGCAAACACACTCCCCATGGTACATTAAATCCTCCTTCCTTTATCCACCTTTCCACCCATCAAGGAATGAAACAAGCAATTGTACTCAAGAAAGAAGTCGTGGAAGAGACAAAACACAGCTAATTACCTATTCAGAGCTGGTCTTGTTTTCAGGTTGCCCTCAACTACCACTGCTTCAATACTTAAAAGAAGAAAAAGCACTGACTTTTCATGAAACGCTGGATTTAAATGCCATAGGTGCCTTCAATGGAATTAATAGTGTTGTTCTCCTCAAAGGGAAAGAGTAAGCACAAACATTTATGCATATATCACCACCAGCCCAACTCCCACCATTCACAGTCTTCATTTCTGAAAAGGGCCAACAGATCTGACATCCTAAGCCTTAGCCACACTGTCCCCATGGGATCACTTGATACAGGAGCAATATGGCAGATTATTGTTCTCAGTCCCCTGAGGGGCAAGGGGATAAAGGATGTCCCTGGTACAGAAGCTGCCACTGACAGAGAATATGGACTGTCAGAGGCTTGGTGAGCAGTTGATAACCAAGAATGTGATATCTGCACCAACTTCACCAAGAAAAGGTCCCCAGTCTAAGGCATTCAGATTACAAGGCACCTAAAACAGCACCAACTTTGAGATTCTTCTGATATAAGATGACCAAGGGCAAACTTACTCTGAGATCAAAAGAAAATTCCAAATAAATAATTTTTTCTTCTTTTTGGAGACAGAGTCTTGCTCTGTCGCCCAGGCTGGAGTACAGTGGTGCAACCTCTGCTCACTGCAACCTCTGCCTCCCGGGTTCAAGGAATTCTCTTGCCTCCGCCTCCTGAGTAGCTGGGATTGCAGGTACATGCCATCATGCCCAGCTAATTCTTGTATTTTTAGTAGAGATGGGGTTTCACCATGTTGGTCAGGCTGGTCTCAAACTCCTGACCTCATGATCCACCCACCTTGGCCTCCCAAAGTGCTGGGATTACAGGCATGAGCCACGGCACCCAGCCCAAATAAATAATTTTTTTTTTAAATCATGACTTCCTTTGTTCTTGCTACCTTTCCTGTAGCCTCTCCAGTGATCACTGTGGTTATTATTTGTTTCTATCCACTCAACTAGTATTTTTAGCAAATTGTGTTAAGCACTTAAAATCATAGGAGATATTATTGAAATGCAGAGTGTGTCTGGGGAAGGGACTGAAATTCTGAGCTCCTAGAAGTGCCCACGTGATGCCGGTACACAGACCACGTTTAAGTTAGCACAGTGCTAGACTTATAATTCCCCCTGAGGCCAGGGAGCTCATCTGTCATCTTCCTGTCCCTTATAGCAGCGGACCCCAACCTCTGTGGCACCAGGGACCAGTTTCATGGAAGATACTTTGTCCATGGACAGCAGGATAGGGAGTGGTTTCAGTATGAAACTGTTCCATCTCAGCTCATCTTCAGGCATTAGATTCTCAGTGTGTAGCCTAGATCCCTGCCATGTGTGGCTCACAGCAGGGTTTGTGCTCCTATGAGAATCGAATGCCACTGCTCATCTGACAGGAGGTGAAGCTCAGGCAGTCATGCTCACTTGCCCACAGCTCACCTCTGGCTGAGAGGCCTGGTTCCTAACAGGCCATGAACTGATTGGTACCAGTCCACGGCCTGGGGTTTGGGGACCCCTGTCTTATAATACCTCGCACACAGCCAGCATTTAACCAATGTTGGTTGACAGGATGAAAAATGGAATCATCCACCACTTCCATGTTACCTCTTTCTTTTGATCTTAACAAGTTTCGGGGTAAAGAGATAATTAGACCTTTATAGCAATCATTCCTTTATCACTAAATCACAAAAAGCAAAAGTAAAATGTATAAACTGGCAAAAAGTATGTCATTTGAATTAAAGGGTTAATAACAAAACCCCATTATTCATATAGCCATACTGTTTCACTTCAGGAAGAAAGCAGGTTATTAACTAACAGGCATATGGGTTTCTTCGTTTATCAGGACATCTTCACTGCTTCCATCCACCAAAACTTCAGAATCCAATGATCCAGCCCAGAACCCAGTGCAATCAACAACCAAATCAAACTGCAGCCCAGATTCTACCTGATAATCCACACACAGGCTGGGACCTGCTGGGTTCTACTAGGTGAATTTAATTGCTCCATGCCAGTGGAAAAAAAATTTTACATCAGTTTTTCCTAGTAGATATTTTAAAAATTAGAAAGAATTTTCCAATCGACCTTCAGTGCCCTTCTAAAGCAATTATTCTATTTAACTCTATCTTTACAACTATACTCACAACGGCTCTATAGTGCTTACATTGAATAGATCTGACTTTGATCAGACATTTTATCAATTCAGCCTTTTACTGTGCTACTCCTACATGCTATACATGTTACACATTGCTTAAGTGATTTCCAGTGAAGCAGATACATCTTACACTTCTAATGATTGACAGAATTGAACATAAAGTAACTAAAATTCTTTAATCAGGAGCACCCAGTAAGCAAAAATATCTAGTATGTTTCCCAATAAGGAAAGAGACAGAAATGCAAATACATATATTTAGAATTACTGCAGCCAGGCATCAGTAAGTGTGTCACCTCCAGAAATGAAAAAGAGCCCAGTTACAGAGATCAGTTCAAATATTTACTGATCTCTTGCAAGGAGATGGGCCAGGCAGGCTGATTCTAAAGCACAAAAGATAGGGCCCTGCACTAGGAAGTCTAAAATTTGTTGTAGGAGACAGATATGCATAGTTACTTTCAACATACTGCAAAAAATGAAATACAAGAAACAAGTAGTAGGCCTGAGTCAAGCCTCTGGGCTTGAGTAATTTCTTGGGGATGAGATGTACTCTCTAGCTGAGTTTTCTAGTGGTTGAGAGATGTAGCCAACCAGTGGTGTCCTAGTAAACTGGCTCTCTCAAGTGGGGAGAAGGGATGTAGGAAGCCATGACTTATAATACATATTTGCCAATTTCCATGACATGAAGGTTCCCACCATGGCCACTTTCAAGCTACCAACAAGGTAACAACCAGCCTACTAAAATCTTGAAATTTAAGAACTGGCTCCCACAGTTGGTACATGCTGGCTCCAGTATACTAGTGAATGTGGCAGACACAATCATTTGGCAAACACAATGACGTGGTAGAAAATGAATAGCCCCACAATTACCAATATTTTAAGTTTTAGCATGGGTGGAGGGAGAGAAATCTCTAAACGTTACCTGACACGGGAAATGACACATAGGTGTGATTCAGTGAAGGGTCTGGAGACGGGGAGATTATCCTGGATTAGCTGAGTGGGCTATAAGTGCAAACACATGTGTCCTTTAAAAGAGAGAAGCAGGGGGAGACTTCCACCAGAAGAGGAAAAGGCAATATGACCACAGAGGCTGAGATGGCAGTGACTCAGCCACCAGAGCTAGAAGAAGCAAAGAACAGGATCTTCCCTAGAACCTCTGGAGGGAATGCAGCCCTGCCAACACTTTGATTTCAGACTTTGGGCCTCCAGAGGGATGAGGGAATAAATTCCCGTTGTTTTGAGCCACCAAGTTTGTGGTGGTTTTTAGAGCAGCTGTAGGAAGCTGATGCAGTGAAAACCAATGGGAGTTCTGCCACCTGTTATATCTTTAAGCATTTCTGTTCATTTTGTAAGAATTCTGATTTTTTTTTTTTGCACTCTTGTCCTTTTTTGGTGTTGTTTATAAAAGCCAAAGTTGAGAAGACTTGGCCAAACAGGGAATGAGTAGAGGCTGTTTAAGTTGTCAAAAACTGGCAATTTAGAGAAATTTTTCACAGGCCGGGCGTGGTGACTCACACCTATAATCCCAGCACTTTGGGAGGCCGAGGCAGGCGGGATCACCTGAGGTCAGGAGTTCAAGACCAGCCTGGCCAACACGGTGAAACTCTGTCTCTACTAAAAATACAAAATTAGCCAGGCATGGAGGCGGGCGTCTGTAATCCCAGCTACTTGGGAGGCCGAGGCAAGAGAATCACTTGAATGCAGGAGACTGAGGTTGCAGTTAGCCGAGATCGTGCCACTGTACTTCAGACTAGGTGACAGAGAGAGACTCCATCTCAAAAAAAAGAACCGACAGGAAAAATAATCAAAGCAGGATCTGCAAGCATTTATACCAAGTGTTGTAAGGCAGTAACACAGGGTTGGTGTGGCCTCAGGCTCTTACTTTCTCAATCTCGTAGTCTCTGTCATATCAGAATGCTCTGAATGAGGAAAAATTTAGAAGTTTTGAGGTTCTCCTTTTTTTTTTTTTGAGTCAGGTCTTGCTCTGTTGCTCAGGCTAGAGTGGGATTACAGGCGCACACCACCCTGCCCAGCTAATTTTTGTATTTTTAGTGGAGACAGGGTTTCACCATGTTGGCCATGCTGGTCTTGAACTCCTGACCTCAAGTGATCCAGCTGCCTTGGCCTCCAAAGTGTTGGGATTACAGGCGTGAGCCACTGTGCCCAGCCAGATTCCACTTTTTAAAAATTCAATGTTAAGCCAATAATGCCTGCTACAAGTGTGTGAAAATATTGGAGGTTTGTCTGAGGCAGGTCATGACATGATGAAAAGTGCTACTTTTTTAGCCAAAGTAGCCTTAAATTCTTTTTTTTTTTTTTTTTTTTTTGAGATGAGGTCTCACTCTGTCGCTCAGGCTGGGCAGTGGTGCAATCTTAGCTCACTGCAACCTTCACCTCCCGGGTTCAAACGATTCTCCTGTCTCAGCCTCCCAAGTAGCTAAGATTATAGGCATACACCACCACACTTAGCTAATTTTTGGATTTTTAGTAAAGAGGGGATTTCAACATGTTGGTCAGGCTGGTCTCGAACTCCTGACTCAAGTGATCCACCTGCCTCTGCCTCCCAAAGTGCTGAGATTATAGACACGAGCCACCACACCTGGCCCAAAGTGGCCTTAATTTAAAGAGCAGTTTTTAAATCACTAAGCATATAGAAATGGAATACAATGAACAATCTTCAATAATTTCAGGGCACTCCATTTCAAGACCAAAAAAACTTTTCCCCTGGGGAATAACTGGATGAACATGAATGAGAATGTAACATATTTAAAAAAAGAAAAGAAAAAAAAAGACGGGACAAAAAAAGCTTTGAAAAATTTTAAAACCAGTAAGCAAATAGTCATAATGACCCATTTGCTTTTAGTCATCTGTTGTAGACAGATCACCGCTGCCACCGTGGTAGTGTAGATGTATTTGATAGGTGAAGACACTGAGGAAGAAAGTGATGCAGTATGTCATCTGAGGTCCCGAGCTAAGCATGTGCCCAACCCCAAGTCAGGAGCCGTCCCTTCCACTATGCTGAGGGCTACGGCCATGCCCTGGAACTGGATGGCCTGCTCTCGGCTGTGCACCTTCCATCTGTCCTCCCTACCACCAGGCACACCTCGCTCTACGCCTCCAGGCCCCTGACTCTTTATCTCCTCCATCTCTGGTGCATTTCTCAGCTTTTCCACCAGCTTACTTTTACTTACCCTTCAAAACTTCTGCCAGGAGCTGCCTCAATTCAAATAAGCAGAAGTTTATTGGGCACTGTAACATTTAACGACTGCGCCTCACAAACTCCCACAAAACTCAGTGGCCTAAAGCAGTCATCACTTACAATTTCTCACAAGCCAGTGGGTCATCTGGAGGTCAGTGAATCTTGGCTGAGGGTGGCTTTGCTCCAAGGTAGCTGTCTCTGTGTGCCTGAGAATGAGGAATTTTCTGGGACGTGGAACTGCAGTTTTAAAATGGGGGCTGTCC
Source organism: Cheracebus regulus (assembly GCA_963574635.1). NCBI lineage: Eukaryota > Metazoa > Chordata > Mammalia > Primates > Pitheciidae > Cheracebus > Cheracebus regulus. The sequence goes on along the minus strand of CAUYQU010071648.1, from coordinate 3,673 downwards.
TGGGTCCACCAGGATGGCTGGTCACCTTGGCGGTGACCTCCAGGTATCCCTCCCTGTCCTAGGACCAGCAGGCCAGTCCAAGCCTGTCTTTTCCATGGCAATGGCACAAGCTCATGGCAGAGCGAACGAGCTCAGCTGCAAAAAGCTTCCTAGGCAGGAGGGCTGCTCACATTCCATTGGCCAAAGCAGGTGACGTGCCCAAGCGCAGTCTCACCAGGCAGGGAAATAACTCCACTCGCCCAAGGAAGTGGGGGCAGGGGGTGAATATTTCTGAATCTCATCTACCACAGGCACCTACTGGGCAAGCTACCAAGGGTTAAAGGCTCCAAAAACACCATTCCTGACCTCGGGGATTAGGCTATGCGAGGTACCCCCACTATGTGTTCCGGTAACACCCCACACAGAGAGATGCTGCACTTCCATTGCATCACGCATTTGCCATTCCAGACTGTAAACCACTGGAGAGAAAGAACTAAGGCTTCTGTCACTGTGTGCCCAGAACCTGGCATACAATAAGCACTAAATCGACGTTTGTTAACCTGCACTGGCCCATCATATGCTGTTCATTGTCATGTTCAACTCTCTCCTGACAGATGAACTCAAGTTTCTTGACTAGAACTCCTTTGACATTCCCCCACATAAAACGCTTGATTAGATACAGATCAGACAGTGTATATTTTAAGGCTTTGCCAACTCTATAGTCCCCGCTACAACAACTCAATCTGCCATTGTAACAAAAAAACAGCCAGACAACAGGTAAACAAAGGAGGGTAGCTGGGTTTCAATAAAACTTTGCTTACAAAATCCTGGCAGGTGCAGTGGTTCACACCTGTGATCCCAGCACTTAGGGGGGCTAAGGTGGGAGGATCGCTTGAGGCCAGGAGTTGGAGACCAGCCTGGAGAACAAAGTGAGACACTCCCCCACACCTTACCTCCACCTCGTCTGTACAAAAAATAAAATTAGCTGGTGAGGTGATGCTCACCTATAGTCCCAGCTACTCGGGAAGCGGAGGTAGGTGGGTCACGTGAGCCTAGAGGTTTGAGGCTGCAATGAGTTATGAATGCACCACTGCACTCCAGTCTGAGCGGCACAGCCAAATTTTATCTCAAGTAAGTAAATACAAAAAATAATATTAAAAACTTTCCACTCACTCTGCAACTAAAGGAACCATAGACTTGGTATCTCCTATAAACTAATTCACCTGATCCTTTTCCTACACCCTTGTTTGTGTAATTAAATGAACACTTCACAGCTGGATAGATCTAAAAATTGATCTCTACGTTTCTATATACGCAATCTGCAAATTTGACCAAGGGCATAGCTGTTTATGTTTCTCTCACATACTATTAAAATTTCACTCTTTTAAAACTTAACAAATTTAAGATGACTTTATCTTTGTATGTTCTCTTCAGCTCAACAATTTTTTACAGCCATATGCACTGCCAACTCTCCCAACAGTCATCAAAATCTCCAAGTAGAAGAGCTATTTCGAGAAGAGGAATTCAATTTGATAGTGACTACTTCAGTGGCCCCTGGGCAATTACTTTTGTTACAGTCTTAAAGTAATGAACTCATTTGATAAGGAGAAATGCCAGAGAACAAAAAACTTAAAGAGCACTTAAGACACTCAGAAATTTGAGGTTGAAACACTTGTTCCCCAGGATCAAAACTGGGTATGTTAAATCAAGACAACTTCTATTACCATAATATGCTACTTGAAGATACACCATCAGGAAGAACTTCAAAGAAGGATTAAGTACCTCTACAAATTAAACACCCTGCCCTTTCCACTGACAGCAGACTGGAGGGGACTGACTGAGACTGGCAAGCACAGAGGCATCTGCTCCAGAAATACTCCTTCCTGATCGTCTCCCCCCAGCCCAGCCATGGGTGTTTCTCTGAAACACAGAAGAACTATAACAGAGCTGCCGAAAAATGCCACTGCATGGGTAAGGCACACAGGCCCTAACAGCTGTACTCACCCTTGACTGTCATTTCTCTGCTTGAATCCTGGCACGCTACAGACACCCGGGCCTTTATTTCTTAGAGTAGTTATGAAAACTAAGTGAGAAATGCCCACTTTATTAGCACTCGGTAACTGATAGGTTATTTTCAGCAACAGCAGGAACAGTCCTTGAAATAGATGTGGCTGGTGGACCAGCACAGATGACTGGCTAAGGCTGGAGGCAGGTGATTAGTTACACCTGGAACCAGGTGCATGGGGGGGGGTGGTGCGTGCCTGCTTCCAGGTGTAACTAATTCCAGGTGTGTGGGGTGTGTATGTACAGGGAGGGGAAGGCAAGCTGGGATTGAAAGTCAGACTCCCACCAGGAAAGTATTTTCCATCAGGGAGATATTTTACTCATACCAGAATTATGAGGAAAAGAAGTGGGCACCCAAGTCTCACCCATGATCATACAATTCTAAAAGTAACCACACTTGTGTGATTTCACCTACTTGTGAGGCATATTTTTCTTCACTAAAGAAAAATATGTGAGGTGATGAATGGTTCAAAGCAAAGTGTGAAATTCTGACAAGTTAAAAGAAATTACTACAAAAATAGCACAGGTATAGCTACCTTACCTCATAAGGAATGTCAGTTATTTTAAATGACTGAAAAATTTTTTTAAAAATTGAAAACTCCAAATGTGGTCAAACCTCTCTCTCTCTCTCGTGTTCCATCCTAAAGTTTGTTTCACTGATATATTTTTCTAGGAAAAAAAAAAATGAACACAGAAAAAAAGTACCAGGCACTGAATTGCTCCATAAAATCCACACCATTGGTTACAGTTGACAAGAAAATCCTTAGGCCAGGCACGGTGGCTCACGCCTGTAATCCCAGCACTTTGGGAGGCAGAGGCTGGCGGATCATGAGGTCAAGAGATCAAGACCATTCTGGCCAACTTGGTGAAACCCCGTCTCTAATTAAAAAAAAAAATACAAAAATCATCTGGGCCTGGTGGTGCACACCTGTAATCCCAGCTATTAGGGAGGCTGAGGCAGGAGAATCGCTTCTTAAATCCAGGAGGCAGAGGCTGCAGTGAGCTGAGATCATGACATTGCACTCCAGCCTGGGCAACAAGGGCAAAACTCTGTCTCAAAAGAAAAGAAAATCCTTAAAGTGAGTTACATTTCAAAGTAGGGGGAAATGGCGAGTAATGTTAGTTCACACCTGTAATCCCAGCACTTTGGGGGGCTGAGGTGGGAGGACTACTTGAGGACAGAAGCTCAGGACCAGACTGGGAAACACACCAATTTCCATTTTCTACAAAAAAAAAAAAAAAAAAAAAAAAACTTAAAAATTAGCTGAGTATGCTGGTGAATGCCTCTATTTCCAGCTTCAAGGGAGCCAGAGGCAGGAGATCACTTGAGTCCAGGAGTTTGAGGTTGCAATGGAGCTGTGATTGCGCCTCTGCACTCTAGCCTGGGCAACAGAGCAAGACTCCAACTCCAAAAACAAAAACAAACAAGAAAAAAAGTTAACAGTGTCAAAATCTTTTTTTTTTTTTTTTTGAGATGGAGTCTTGCTCGTGCCCAAACTGGAGTGCAGTGGTTCGATCTTGGCTCACTGCAGCTCCACGATCTGGGTTCAAGCGATTCTGCTGCCTCAGCCTCCCAAAGAGCTGGAATTACAGGCGCCCGCCACAATGCCCAGCTAATTTTTGTATTTTT